>PVIJ01011024.1:0-56935 GCA_004024925.1 Scalopus aquaticus
CTCCCTCTTCTGCGCGGGGCAGAGGGGGAAGTGCCAACCAAGCACGGCTTTTGTTCCGCACTTCTCCGGCACCTGGAGGGCAGTTGCGACAGCCTAGCCCGCAGTCTTTATCTGTGGGTTATGAAGCTGACCGCCCCCCGTGGTAATTCTCTGCCAGCGGCGCAGTGGAACTGCCTTGGGAGCCCTCGCTCTCCTTTTTTTTTTTTTTTCCTGGGTTTCCTCAGGTGCCTCTCATCTTGGTCTCCTGGTCCGGTTTTGTGTTGAGGGGAGGGGAGAGGGCATCTGGTGGTTCTTTCTTCTCCTTGATCAGTCTTTTTAGCTTCTTTCCAAGTTCTACTCACCTGCGAGGGTGTTAGATTTACGTAGCGTTACTGAATCTTCTCTGGGTTTGGCTGATGTCTCTTTATAGGCAGCTTTTCTTTTGGGAGAGTTGATACTAGCGTCCCTTCACCGCCATGTTGATGACGTCACCCCGAATTATTAACCATAGTTATTTCACAGTCCTGTGATAACTGTAGCTGTATTAATGTGGTTCTGTTTTTTTTTTTCTCCTCCCCTGCCTCCCAATTTGGTCCTGTTTTGTGAAATATCTGATATTTTGATTGCACACTGGACATTGTGAATGAAATATTATAGAATTCTTGGTTGATTGGGTTTCTTCCTCCAAAGACGATTCAGCCTTTTCTCAAAAAAACAGCTAAGGGAGAGCAGATTTCTTCAGTCCTTTCAAAACTAATATAACTGAAGGTGGTTTGCAGTTCTGTTTTGCTGGTTTTATTTCTGATCATCTTTTATACCTAGGTCATTCCTCTAAGAATATACCCTGGTTTTTGTATGTGTGGGTATTTTTTTTTAAGGATTTATATATTTATGCATACAAAAGCTGGGGTGTCGGCCAGAGATGTAGGGGCGTGAGTGGATTTACCAGAGACAGTGTGGGGAGCAGAACAGGCAGATTGACTGAAATTTACTGCTAAGGGGAGCAGAGGACGAGACAGAAGAGGTCTGCTGCCTCATGTGGGTTAGCTCCTAGGCTGGGGATGGAACTCATGTTGCAGTGGCGGCAGATAGCTTTATAGTGCTGTGACTTAACCCTTTGTGCCACCAGGGAGGCCCTCATATACCCTGGTTTTTTATTAGGTGTCCTCCTGTTTAGTATGTCCTAAACTTTAAATTTTGTCTTTTCAGCTAGTGAGTTTGCTAAAAACTCTACTTTGTTTTGCATTTGACTTCTTGGCCTCTTGCCCCCTGCAGTTTTAAGAATTTGGCACCTGACTCAAAGGAAGATTGCCAAGTGATGGGCTCACTTTACTATGCCTCTCTTTTTCTCAAAACTTGATCCTAAGCCCTGGCTGCTGTGACAGACCTAAACTCTAGTTATTGTCTTCCAGCCCAGTGAGATCTGTTGACTTCTCCACCTCAGGTCAGCTGCTATCTACTGATGACCCATGGGGAAAATCAGTTTGAAGAATGTTAAGCTCACTTCATTTATTTACCTTCCCTTTTTTCTGAGATCTTGATCCCTCAAGTCTTTGCTTCTTGGGATGTTTTTTATAGCTTCAAAAAATGTGTTTTCTTAAAAATATGTATTAACCTATTTTTTTCCTAATTTTTCTCAGCAAGAGTGTGTGCTACAAATTATTCAACAAAGCCAGAAGGGAATGACTCTGGTGTTTCTTTTTTAAAGTCTCATTTATGCAATAACATGATTATACTCAAAATTTAAAGGCATTTTCTCTTCTGCATTAGACACCAACCACTCATATTGCTTTGAATCAGATCTTTGTGCCTCTGGCCTTTTTCAATTATGTTCTTTTGTTGATCTTTCATGGTTATTCTACCCAAGATTTTGCTGTTTCTGAGAGTATGTTATTGTATGTTGTTCTGTTCTTTGGCAAAGGGTAGGAGGAGGACAGTAATAAAATTTACATGTATACTGCCTGAGAGACTGTAAACTGCCTGAGAGACTGTAATTTTTTACTTCTTTCCTTTTATTATCCTCAATTTTGAATAATAAATATTGGGGGCAACTATCATAGTAATAAAGTACTACAAATATCTTTTTTATTTAATTATTATGAAAACCACTTGATTATCACCACATAGAATTTTAAGCCATTTATATAACAAATGGAGTGTATGTCACTGGAATTCCCCTTCCTCAGGAAATATAGTCTAAAACAATAAGAAAATTTTAGTGGAGTCAACAAATTAATAATGGTTCATAGATTTATAGGATGGTGGAGGTAGAAAAGAACATATAGATCAGCAAAGCAAACATAAACTTTCAAAATATTAAGACACTGAAACTCATTCAAGGGAGTTTCACCTATTATTGATATTGAATGCTCATCTCAGTGTCCCTTAGCCAATAAAAGGAAACAGAGTTTGAAGAAATGGAAAGTTTTTTTTTTTGTTTATTTGTTTTTATTTATTTATTTATTATTGTTATTTATGTCTTTTAATTTTGTATTCCCCTTGGGTAGCCCACCACCAATTCACCCGTGATCCATCTCCATGGTCCCTTGTATTCTTTTCTATTCCATTTTGTGCCCTTATCCTCCCCCCCCACCCCACTCCCCACCACTGAGTGTCTCTCTCCTATTTGGTTTCCCTATAGTCCTGTTATAAGTGAAACCATTCGATATTTTTCTTTTTCTTTCTGGCTTATTTCACTGTGTATGATTCCCTCTAATTCCATCCATGTCTCTGCAAATTGCATGTGTTTATCTTCTTTGAATGCTGAATAGTACTCCATTGTGTATATGTACCACATCTTCTTGATCCAATCATCTATTTTTGGACATCTGGGTTGCTTCCATACCTTTGCTATTGTGAATAGTGCCACAATGAACATACGGGTGCATGTATCCTTTCGGATTAGTGTTTTTGTGTCCTTTGGGTAAATTCCCAAAAGTGGGATTGCTGGGTCGTATGGGAGCTCCATGTTTAGGAGTTTGAGGAATCGCCATACAGCTTTCCATAGTGATTGGACCAGTTCACATTCCCACCAGCAGTGTAGAAGAGTTCCTTTTTCTCCACATCCTTTCCAGCATTTGTTGTTGCCTGTATTTTTAATGTGTGCCATCCTCTCAGGTGTGAGGTGGTACCTCATAGTGGTTTTGATTTGCATTTCCTTGATTATAAGTGATGTTGAGCATTTTTTCATGTATCTGTTGGCCATTTGCTTTTCTTCTTTGGAGAAGTGCCTTTTGAGCTCTTCTGCCCATTTTTTGACTGGGTTATTGGCTTTGTTTTTGTTGAGTTGTGTGAGTTCCTTGTAAATTTTTGTTATCAGCCCTTTATCAGATGTATTGTGTGCAAAGATCTTCTCCCAGTTGGTAGGGTATCTGTTAGTTTTGGTTAATGTCTCTTTTGCTGTACAGAAGCTTTTTATTTTGATGTAATCCCATCTGTTTATCTTGTCTTTCACTTCAAGAGAAGGAAAGTTTAATTTGTTGACAATTTGAGGAGGGCAGCAGACTCTTGACTGAAAGACTACTGAAAGTCCTGTGTTTTGGCAGAGGGCAAGGGTATTTATCCAGAGTTACAAGGGAGTGGGTAAGGGCCAGCATGTCCATCCTTGCAACACAAGCTTCTGTAGGTTTTGGTTGATGCCAGCTTGCTTTCACTATCACCTGGTGATCAGCAATTCAGTTGTCTTCCTAGTGATGTTCTTTTCTCTCAGAATATAAGAAAACAAAGTTTGTTCAGCCTAGAGGATAAATAAAGGAAGTGGGAGAGTTTATCTGGTGGTACAGAAAGAAAGACAAGACCTTCATTCCTGCTCCAAAATGGCAAAATTTTCTATCTAATTAATAGTAAATATCAGTAGTGAAATACTAGGCTGCGACTCTGAACCATCAACATAGTATCTTTCTCCTTAATGATTGGGGGGTGTTTGGTATTGGTGACAACAGAATGCTTTTTGAATGCAGTGTTTTCTGGGCCTTTCAAAGGACATATCCACTTGTAGACTAGATTTTACCTTTTCACTCCCCATCCTTAAAACTGTCAATTTATAACTGGAAGAACACGAAACTGGTTTCTAGGTAACTGCAATAGATGGTCAGCTCAAAATAGGCCAACTACAAAGAGAAGTTTAGAAATGTCACAATATAGATATGCCAGTTTAGTGTGTGTCTGTGGGAAGGTACACTATCATAATATGTAGAAATTCCAAAGGAGCTGTAGTTCCCTGACTTAATAGGTGGTGATGTAATAGGTCTCTCCAAATCCTGATTGAAAGGCCAATGGAGGAACAGTAAACTGACTGCCAATTGCTACCTTAATAATTGGAGGCACATAACTTCTCCGAACCTCAGTTTCCTCATATGTAAAATAAAAATAACAATAGATGTCCTTACGGTTGCTGTGATTAACTGAGATTATGTTTGTGAAAAGCTTTGATCCTGTAAAAACTCCACTTAAATGAATGGTATTACTATTTTTGCAATTAGTGAATCTTTTATGAAATCTGATTTTGTTCTCTGGGATACTTTTTTGGACTCACTATTTTGTGCTTTTATTATTAGAAAAGCATGGTTCGTGATTATAAGTAAAATGACTTAGTAGAAACCAGAAGGTTTGGTAGACCTTAAATCAATGTCTTCCAAAAGTCCATTGGTTCATTCATGTGACAGATGGGTAAATATTTTTAAATTTGATAGTACTATCTATGTGTAAATAAAACATATAACCAGTATATCAATTCCATTACTTAACAGATTTATATAGTTTGTTTTCTGTTTTCATGGTGATATGAAGTTTTCTATTGAAGAATGCATTTAATACAAATGCTATCCATTTTTTAAAAAAATTATATTAAATGAATAGTAGTACAGGTTAAAAAATGAATAGGAAAAAATACCTATCATGAAGATAGTGTTTGTGTGTATGATGTTTGGCAAACATTTCCTGTCAATCAGCTGGTAGAATCAATTAGATTCTATTAGATGACTAATAGAACTAGTCATCTTAATAGAACAGTAACAAAGACATCCAAGGTCAAGCCCTAACCTTGCTTCCTTATTTAATAAAACAGTAAAGACATTTGTGACAGGTAGATCTTGCTTTGCATCAAGATGGGAGGGTTACATAGGATTTATCTATCCATTTCCTGCTACCATCCACTTAAGTAGCCCTATCCTGGCAGAATCTGAACATTTCCTGACACACACTGTTTCTTTACAAAGCAATAAGGATGAATTTTAACAAGTTTCCGGAGTTTTATTTGCTCTAGCAATTTTATTAACATTTATATGATGTCATACTGTCAGAATTCTTTTTAAACAATTGTTTTAGTTGCCCTGGAGTTTATAGGGATTTTGTGGCCAAAGGAGTGCAATATATGAATCAACAGATAACTTCAATTTACTGAGAAAATGCTTTCAACTGTAACATTTCCTATTTCACTGAGTCTACTGGTCTATTGATTGAAAGTTATCTAGTCCTCTCTCATCCCTTCACCCACTACAACCTAGAAAAGCATCATTTTCATAACAATTTTGAAAGAAAGAGACACCATCAGTTCTATCTGTCATTTAGAACTGTTCAGTGTTTCAATAAACATTCTGTATTTCTGGCAATTGAATTCTTTTCCAACATGCTACTAAGTAATGGTAGAAATCTTATTCATTTCTAAAAACAATCTTTTTTTGTGCTGTAGAAATCAATGATACTTTAAATTACCAAATACTAAAATTCATTTATAAAGCTGTAATGTCAGAAAAAGAAAATCAGATATTTATTTAATATGTTTTATTGCTGAAACTTAATAGCAGCCTTATTCAAATCTTTGTCTTTTCAGAATTTTGATAGCTGATAACCAGAAAAGTGAAAGTGCTACCAGACTGATCGGTAACAACCTGAGGAATTAGTTCTAGATTATTAAAATCTCCAGTGTCCTTCAATCATTCCATAACTTATCACACTGGTTTCTGATACTTTCATATTCTACTTATACAGAGAAGACTTCCTTGACAAGCTTTTTAAAATTTTTGGTAAAATATGCGTAATATAAACTTTACCATTTTAATAATTTTAAGTGTACAGTTCAGTGACATGAATGCATTCACACTATTTTTCAAACATCACCAACATCTATTTCCAGAACTTTTTCCATTTTCCCAAATTGAATTTCCATACTAATAATTCCTTGTTTGTGACAAGTTTTAAATGCATTTAAAAGGTATAGTAAAGAACAGTTTTAGGGGAAGACATTTAGCTGTTGTTCATCCCAGCGTAGTGATGTCTTTTTCCCCCTGATTGTTAAGAATCCTCTCCTAATTTAGTGGAGGCGGCTAGCTGTTTTTTCACATGGCTCCACATAGGCCACCAGAGCTCCCTGTCTGTCCTGGTGAAAGGGCCACTGGAGTAACAGCTGCTTCACTGTTCCAAATTATGAATATGGTGTGTGTCTCAACACATCACACTTGCTATGCAAAGAACAGATGGTACCCTGATCTCCCAGTACACCCATTGGAATCTCTGTCATGAATGTTAAACAGTAACCCACAGAAAGAAAGTGATTTGTCTTCTCCATTTCCACAGACTAGAATCCTTCATGTGCATGGACACGTGAGCAAGTCTGGAATTTCAACACTGGGGGTCCCTGGCATTCATTCAGAGCTTCTGTTTGTTGAGACAGAATTTGGAGTTATAATGTGGCAAAGCTTGTCAACACAAGGGGCTATTCTGTTTTTCCAAACACATGTGACACAGAATGGCTCGTCATGAAACTCTGATCTCTGCTAGGAGAAAAATACGTCACATACAAGTCAAGAAGATGAACATATTTGGAATAGGCTGTGATCAGAGGAAAAATTTCTGATCAGTTGAAAAATATGTTAAAATTATTGGTAGATTGATGTTCATTTCATGTGACCTCAGACAGGCCACCAGAGCTCCCTCTTTGCCCTGGTGAAAGGGCCACGAGACTGGAGGAACTAAATCAGTATTGCCTTATGGAATATATATATGTTTAAAATAGAAACTGTATCCCAAAGGATTTTTGGGAAGGCCAACATTACTCAAAAAAAAGTAGACTGCTATTAGCACACCAGAAAGGTACAGTTGCACTTCCACTCTTCTAGATATTACCCCTCTCTTCTAAAAGCAGCACAATTCCATAGGTCAAACAGTTTCATGACACTAAACAGAAAGATCTCTGCAACTGGAAACCTTAACAATGGCTTTAGCCTGGTGTGGAAGACTGAAAGTTACATGGACTGAAAGTATGGGCTTTGTACCTGGTATGGGCTGTCAAAAGGCCCAAATGAATCCTAAGTAAAGAACCGTGGCTCAAGATGAAATACTGAGTGGAGGGCCTAGGGGAAAGGCTCCTCTGAAAGATGCTGCCACTGGAAAATTGGAAAGTAGACTATGGGATACCTAAAATAATGCTTCAGAGTAATGCTTCACTCACTTGAGGTTAAATGGCTCATACATTGTACTCTTGAAAGAAAGAATTCAGGGCCTCCCTGGTGGCACAAGGGGTTAAGTCTCAGCACTATGAAGTGAAGCTATCTGCAGCCACTGCAGCACCAGTTTGATCCTGGTCAGGGAGCTTCCCACAGTAACAGACCTCTCCTGTCTCCCCACTGCTCCCCTCAGCAATGTATTTCAGTCAATCCACCTGTTCTGCTTCCCACTCTGTCTCTGGTGAATCCTCTCACCACTCCACACCTCTGGCCTGCGCCCCAGCCCTTGTATGCATAAATTAATAAATCTTGAAAAAAAATATGTTAAGAATTCAATTGGATAATTCTGGAGGTAATTAAGGGGTTTTTCTCTCTTCCAGAACCTCAGACAAATTCAAGCCAGCACTCATATTCTTATCACTGTGAATATACAATATCATCATTTCCTGAGTCATCTCTCACTCATGATGAATGCATTGCTTCCTTTCCATTCTGAAAAGTTGTTTTTTTTTTTAAAGATTTATTTATTTATGCATACAAGCTGAGGTGTAGGTCAGAGGTGTGGGGTGGTGAGGGGATTCACCAGAGACTGAGTGGGGAGCAGAACAGGCAGATCTATTGAAGTACATTGCTGAGGGGAGCAGAGGGAGCAGAGGAGAGGTCTACTGCACCATGTGGGATGCTCCCTGGCCGGGTATTGAACTCATGCTGCATTGGCACGGGATCCAGCAGTCTACTTTCCAATTTTCCACTGGCAGCATCTTTCAGAGGAGCCTTTCCTCTAGGCCCTCGACTCAGTATTTCATCTTGAGCCACGGTTCTTTACTTAGGATTCGTTTGGGCCTTTTGACAGCCCACACCAGGTATATATGTACCTGGAAATGTAAAGTGTTATATAATTGGTATATTATGTATGTTATATATCATATATTAAATATCACATATAATTATATCAAACATTATATAAATATCTTCAAGACTAAGAGAATTGTTACCAAAAAATGTCAGGAAAGAAGGTAGAGCTGGATACTAATTTTTTAATATGTATTACATGCACACACACATTATTTAATTCTCACAACTATGTAGTAAATGTACTAGTAACCATTATTTGTAAATGATAGGTTCAGAGTTTCAGAGAAAATAATTCAATAGACTAGGAGCACACAGAGAATAAATGTTAGGGTCAGTGCTTGAATTCAGATCTCCCTGTCTACAAAATTTATGTTCTCTCCCAAGCTTCAGAATATGGTTCATTAATTAGTAGGATAAATTCTGATGCATCAATCACTGTATCGGTACATATTACTGGCTTGGTAATTACCTCTTGTATATAGAAAACAAATTAAAAAATATTAACTGAAAAAACACCTTATTTAATGGCCTAAATTTTGTAACACATACATTCTCCTTGGATCATACATATGCTCCAAAATTATAAAATCCTTTATCAGTACTACATCAAGTCATCTTTTCATCTAATTTTTTTTTCTAGGAACACAACCAAAGAGGAGACTGTAATTTGTGTCTTTTTAACAATACCTGCTTTTGCATTGCTCTCAAGGCTACTACATGTACATCGAGGCCTCCCACATGGTGTATGGACAAAAAGCACAACTCCTGTCCGGTCCTCTGCGAGGTGTCATCGGAAAACAATGTTTGACCTTTTTCTACCACATGTATGGAGCAGGCACTGGCCTGCTGAGTGTTTATTTGAAAAAAGAAGGTGATAGTGAAGAGTCCCTCTTATGGAGAAGAAGGGGGGAACAGAGCATTTCCTGGTTGCGAGGCCTGATTGAATACAACTGTGAAATACAATGCCAGGTAAGCCAGGAGATGAGACTGAAGTCATGAAAAATGTTGCTTTTAGCTTCTGATATTCTTTCCTTTTCTTGCCACCAATGAGAATATTTTCTTCTTTTTCAGAGTTATAAGTAAAGGCAGGATTCTTTTAAGAGTAAACATAATCAGTCTCCATTGATTAAATCTAGGTAGTGTATAGGAAATTAGGCATGGAGATAAAGCTTTGGATATTTATGCATAAAGTGCTTATTGCTGCTCAATGGTGAAAGTTTATCTGCCTTTTTCTTGCTCCTTTGTGAATACCAAGGGTATTTTTTGTGTCCTGCAAATTTCCGAAACAGAATCTCCTGTTCTTCTAACATGGAATTACCTAATTAGTTGGTGGCGCTGCATCTTTCCCTCATATCCACATGCAGGGGCTTTTGTTTTAAGTCTCTATTTGATACAGTATATGATGCAGAGTAAGTTTTTAAGGTTCTGTTGACATAGGTGTCAAAAAAATTGAGAGTCTTGATCCCAAATCCTGGGTCTACGTCTGAATCTTCTCATGTGTTGTAGAAGAGCTCCATCCTACACGATTCCAATTATAAGGGAATCTGGGCAACAATGGGGAAGAGCCTTTTAAATCCTAATAGGTGAAGTTGTGCAGCCAAACTAGTCCAGAACTCAGCAGTGGCCTCCTGACAGCCATGACTTCACATACCTGCCCTGAGCCAAAGCTCCAGAAAGCTCTGGGAAGACAACTTAAGATTCCTGACTTTTTCCTTATCATTACATCTGGCTGATAAACCTCCAGGACCAGCATCCCTCAATTGTAACCCCTGAAAGCTTGATCTAAGGCCAAATCTTCTTGGAAAGAGGTATCCAAAATGAGAACTTGATTTTGCCCAACCCTCAACCAACATTAACTTTTTACAGATATAAATGGAAAGGAATTGCAAAAACTCAGGTGGCCAGGTTGAAGTGCCATGTAAGTTACTACACTGCTAAAGAACAAATGACAAAGGTAAGATGTGGCATTACCTGGGAATGGACCATTTTCTCAATGTGGAGAAAACTGTCTAGAAATTTAGCAAAGAATAGCAGATAGTTCCAGGACTGAGTCTGATAGTGATTTAATGTCTATTTATAGAAGGAAAGTGGGTCACTTAGGAACTCACTACTATAACTGATCATCATTCAGAGATAATGGATAAATTTTGTTAGGCTCTTAAGGCACCTGTTTAGATTTTCACAAAGTATGGTCTTGAGACCAGCAGCAACACTCTAAATGCAAATTCAACTAATAGGCACACCCTCAGGCCCACCTCAGAACTAACAAACCAGAAATTCTAGGGTTGTAGCTCAGAAATCTGTGTTTTAACAAAACTTCCTGATGGATACTAAAGATGGAGAATCTCTCTCCTAGATTAAATGAATCTGAGTCTCTCAGGTGGAGCCTGAGCATTATGTTCTTTAATATCCCCAAATGATAGTGATGGACAGAGTTCAAGGATGTCCACTCTAGAGAACAGGAGACTTCTCAGCCTTGTGCCTTGCGCATACTAGACTTGCTGGGTGGCCAGATATTTGAAATGATTTTTGAGCACAAGGTAGTTCAAGTTCAAAAGCCTTAGAGAGTTTTTAGTTCACAATCTGGAAATAAGATTCCAAACCTTTCTTTTTGGCTTAGAATGGAACAGATATGAATTTGCCATGAGGAATTTTCTTCTGGATTTAGGGATTTCCTCAGGAATTCCAAATGACTGTATGGAGACCAGGCTGAACTAGTTTCTCCAAAACATCCCAGTGTCTAATAAAACACAGACACACTCATGTGCAATACAAGCAAAAATCAACCTCCTTCTACAGCCTTGGAACGTGGAGTACTAAGAATATGCATAAGCTCTTCCAGTTGATTGTATAGTTCCTCTTTATAGATGTAAAAAGTAATGTCCAATGGTCAGTGTAAGAATGAGAATTCTGGGCCTCCCTGGTGGCGCAGCAGTTAAGCGCTGCGCTGTGTAGCTGTCGGCAGTGGCGACACGAGTTCAATGACCGGCCAGGGAGATTACCACATGGCACAGCAGACCTCTCCTGCCTCGCCCGCTGCTCACCTTAGCAGTATATTTCCATCGATATGCCTGTTCTGCTCCCCACTCTGTCTCTGGTGAACCCTCTCACCGACCCACGCCTCTAGCCTGTCCCCAGCTTGTATGCATAAATAAATAAATCTTAAAAAAAAAAGAATGAGAATTCAAACACAGATCTGACTGGTTACAAATTGTGTAGCCCCAAGTCACTGTTATTTCTACATGCCCTCCCACTACAGATGTTCCAAAATACCCTCATTCCCCTGGGAATCAAAAACACTGGGTAACCTTGGTGAAATCAAATCCTCTCCAAGATTGCTTATAATTTTCAAAATAGGGTAATAATTCCTGCATACGGACATCACCAGATTTAGAGAGGCAAATGAGATTATAGGATTTTGTGAAAGGGTTTTTAGAAACATAAAGTAACAAAACACCAAACAGCAATTATTATTTTTTCTAAAAATGTATCTCTCCCAAGTCTCTCTGGCCTCTAATCATATCACCATGGCAAACCTGTTATCTATCTCAAGAGCTGTATCAAGCATCCAGACCGAGCAACACTCTTATGAGGTCAAAATAATAAATATTTATTACCCACTTGCTATTCTGAGAACTGGGCATAATTGCAATGAACATAATATATAAAGATCTTACTCTTTGAAATTTACATCAGAGTTGGGAGAGGTAGAAAATGCAAGCCGCAAAAAATATGTAACATAACATTAGGTGCTATGAAAATTTAAGGCAAACAGGTAATGCAGTCAGAGTATCAGAGAAACATCACAAAAGGACATGGTTAAGAGTTTGAAATTTATTTCAAAAACAATGAGGAACCATCAAATGGCTTTAAGATAATATAATCTGATTTATCTTTTAAAGTGATCACTCTAGCTACTATGTGGAGAGTAGACTGTAGGGGGGCTGGGAGACTTTGGACGCCACTGGATAGGAGTGGTGACTTGGGCTATGCAGGAGAATTCCTTATACGTGAACTGTGGGGGTTGAAAGAAAGAGAAGAGTCAAGATGCTCCAAAGTTCAAGTCAAAATCTGAACTGCTGCTAGGATAGAATTGCAATTTATTAAGATGAGAATGACCCTAGGTGGAGAAGGTGTGGAGGTATGAGGGTAGTGTGTGCAGGCTGGAAATTAGCAGGGTTTTTGTTTTTTTTTAACATGCTAAGTTTTTGATATCTGTTAGACATCCAAGTAGGTATGCCAATTAAACTGAGACTGGAGTTCAGAGAAAAGAACAGAGCTAGAGAATAAATTCGTACATTATTACTTGAGGGAGGGAGGTTAGAGAGGGAAGTATAGGTGATTTTTAGAATGCTGTAGCACTATTGCCATGTGAGATTCACCCTATAGGGAAAATAAGATGGTAGTCTTTGAACAATAATCCAGTCATCAGATCATCCTTAAAAAAGAAATGCATCAAATAACAAAATTTTTTTCATTCTCCTTAAGGGATTCATTGAAGGGTTAAGCACAGCCTGACTCCCTATTGATCAAAATCCCCAAATGATCTTCTTTCCTTTGAATTTCCTACTTATATTTACTCCTTGCTTTCAGTTTTCCCCCATGGTTTCTTATATTTTGGTGCCTTGGAAAGAAGGTGTTCGGCAAATTCTCATTTCACTGAAATATTTACATTGTTCATATTGTTCATTATACTGCCTGACATTGACTGGGGTTTATTACGTGCTAAGACCAGGTCTCAAATTTTCTTATTTATGGTGCTTTTTTTCTCTGCACTCTTTTCCTAGTGCCTCTAGACCAAAAGAAATATCTAATAGTTCCATTAAGTAGTCTGGTCCAAAGAGCTTAGTATTTATGACCTAACAACTTAGCAGTCATTTGAAAAATTAATACACTAAAATTAAAAGAAAAAATATTTTTGTCTAAATCTTAAGTGACCACAATTATTTACTGAAAGAATGTATAGCTATAATAAAAGAGAATCATAATGTTACAAAGTGGTTATCACTGAAGTACTAAAGAAATTCAGAGGAGAAGGCTGTGTGAAATCAAGGGTTTCACCTAATCACAGACTAGAATTTCATCAGGTAATTCATCTACTCCACATCATTGTACACTTGGATGTCACAAAAAAAAAAAACAGATTTTTCTGTTGTCCTGTAAACCAAAATGCTTGCTTACTGCACTCATATATACTCCTATCTAATTGTGTGGGCATTTCCCCCTCTCTAATTGCCATTTATTTAGATTCTTGTGTCCTTAGAATTTTTATTACTGTTATTTTAGCACATTTCTGTCAGTAAAGCTTCCTTGAGTCATTATTTCCAAGATAGTTTCATATGCTCATTAATTATCTAATTTATATTCTTTGATTTAATTTAAATCATAAACTAATCCAATGGGGAGTCATTTGCTCATAAAATGAGAAGAGCAAATGTGTCTTCTGGACAATTTTCATTACCCACAAGTCTCCTTGGAGTAGTCATTGGTTTATTAACCATTGTTAGGATAGCTTAGAACTGATAATGTAATCATTTTTCCCTAGAACCTGAATATTTAATCAGTTATTTTCTTCCTGGGATCCAAAGTCACAACACTAATTCCATCTTCTTCCTGCATTGTATCCTGGATGTTATTGTATTTAGCATACGTGAGCCATTGTGTTTTTGGTAAATGTAATTGTCTTGCTTTGCTATTCCTACGTGGATCTCATCAATCATAGCAAATTCTCCCATGCAGTACCAGTAGCAAAGATAGATTCATGGAGAACCTAAGGGAGCTGAAGCTTCTGGGTCCATTACTCTCATGTGCGTTGTGAGTGCTAGGGGTAGAACGTTTTAGGTGGAGAGGGGAAATTAGATACCACCAGAAAATATCTCTAGGTGAGCACTTCTGGGAAGCTGCCTAAAGACATCTCAGCAGAAAGGGACCTGAATCTCCAAGGGTCCAGTTACATATTGTGAGTTTCTTTAAATTCCAAAGAAATATTCCTTTGTACAATTTGAATTTATGATTTTGTATTCTTTTTCTTAAAAGGGAACCCCAAACAACCTAAATCTCCAGACCCAGAAAGCTTAGATCTACCCCTGACTAGCATTGTTTTATCAGGATGACTCGATTTCTGAAATGTAATCTTCTTTATTTTTTCAGATAATTTTTGAAGCCATTAGGGGAATATCAATAAGAAGTGATATTGCCATTGATGATATTAAATTTCAAGCGGGACCCTGTGCAGGTAACAACATCTCCCAGTTATATACACTTGAGTGACAGGGGATTTTGTGACAGTCTGAAATCATAAGAATGCAAATGATATACTTTTCTATAATAAAAATAGAGAAAACTATTATTATCTATTTGTTTTTCTTGACAGAAATAGAAGATACAACTCAACAATCATCGGGATATTCTGAGGACTTGAATGAAATTGAATATTAAGAAATAATTTGAATTGGATTGATTAACTGAACAAAAGTTATACCTCTCTGCAATGAAATGAAAATGAAAACCAAACCAAACCAAATGAAAACCAAAAAAGTTAATACTGGACAGTCTTAACCATTTCATAGGTTATAAAATGACTTTAGAGTACTCTTCTTCATAACTTTTGCAAAAAATACTGACTCAGGGCTTTTTTGTTTCTTTTTGCATATGACAACTGTTACTGGAAGTACAGGCTACTGATTTTGGGTTCATTTTAATTTTAGTAACTATAGTTACTGTAGCTTTAGTTACAGTAATTTTAGTAAACTGTTAACTAAACTACAAATGTACAATATTGTGGTGATTTTAAGGTATGCAAATTAAGGGCACAATCAAAATGAGGTGTGCTCACTTAAATCTGCATTCAGTGAATGTATTGGGAGAAGAGTAGTTCTTGTGGGTTTCCTTTTGAATTTTAAGTATCATAAATATTTTTAAAGTAATAATGTGAGGTGTCAGTAATATCTGCAGAAAGAATGTAGTTTTTCATGTTAACAAGGTAGTCTAAGAAAATAAAGTCTTATTTTCTATGTTTTATTCATGGTAATAGAGCATTAATTTTTAAATAGTTTTACCATATGTGATAATAAGAATCTTTCCTAAATATACCAGATAAGTCAGTATTAATTAATGCTGTATTACAAGACAATGCTATATTTTTTCCTTTTGAACTACTTTTGACAGTCACTATGAACACATAAATAGAAATGACACTCCTTTTGTAAAGCAAGCTTGAAAATGATAATGTATACACACTCTAAATTTTAGAATGTATTAAATAATTTTGCTGTTTTTTATAAGTGTTTTGGTAAAGTTTTGAATAATATAAATTCAAGCAGAT
The DNA here is from genome assembly GCA_004024925.1 of Scalopus aquaticus. NCBI lineage: Eukaryota > Metazoa > Chordata > Mammalia > Eulipotyphla > Talpidae > Scalopus > Scalopus aquaticus. Next base: position 15,601 of record PVIJ01011024.1, read on the forward strand.
ACACTAAGCTACTGCTTTTTATTTACATGTTTAAAAAATTGCATATACATATTTGTATACCCAAATAACTGTTATGAAATTATAAGATTACCTAATAAAATTTAGAAATCTTTTCACTGGCAATTAATTTATTTCTATGTTATTTTTCTTTATCAGAATATCTTCACTATAAAACTGCATATTGATTCTATTTTTAATTTCTATTCTGCCACAAATGCTTTTGAGGCCTTTTGTTAATGATGTAAACTGCTTACATTGATGTAACAATTTTTTTAAGTATTTCATTTCACATAATGTCAATTTTTCTCCAAATTTTAACTCATTAGAATGTAAACTCTATGAGGATATATGAGGATGTAAACTCTATGAGGATAAGGATTCTTGTCTGTTAAGTACTTTTGTCTGGTATATAATAGGTGCTCAAATACTTGTCATATGAATTAATTTATTAATTAACCCCTCCAAGATGATGTTATTAATATCCCTTTTTATAGGTATGGAAACTGGCCCCAGAGAATGAAAAAATTACTTAAGATTTCACAGCTGTTAAGTGAAGGAACTTAGATTCAGATCTTTCTGATCTCAAAACCTAAATCATTTCTGTTCATGAGTTGAAACATTGAGGATGGAAGATTTGATAATAATGGCCAATTCAATAATATACTAGATATTATAATTTCCTCAAAACATTGTTCATCTATATAACTTAGTTATTTTGCTAAATTTTTGTGAAGGCTCCAACACAAGATCCAGTGCATTGTGAAGGGTTTATAATATGTGGTGTATGAATAAAGCCGTTTATGAGCTTCCTTGCTTATATCCATAGTAATAATCACAGCTTAAATTTATTGACTACTTAGTAGTTTGAGACATTGTTCAAAAATATTTAAGAATTTGCTTATTTAATTATAAAACCCATGAGGTAGATATAGTGATACTTCCATTTTTAAATAGGGAAACGATCTGTCCAAGTTCAAGAGTTAGTGTAGGCCTTAGGTTTGAACCTGGGTTGGTTTCATTGTTGAAGCTATGCTCTCATCCTTACAAGACTACCTTCCGAACCTGCCAGCTCTCCTACCAATGTGACCCCCAATACCAGCTTGAAATAGTTGAAGGTTCCAAGTTTCTCGGTCTCGAGAGAATCTATGAGCTACCAAAATTGCAAATGTTGACAAACCAGAAATACAAATTGGGAAACATCAGCTTTGGAATTGGGGGGGGGGTGAAGGTGGAGGTTGGGGTGCTCATTAATGACTCGGAGAAGGTAGTTATTACCAATCGGTGCCATGAAACAGTCTGATGTTCATAGGAAAAAAAAAAGGTGAGTGGATTAATTTACTGTCTCTCATTTCTGCTCCTATAGGTTTCACTTTTTGAATGTTTCTCTTCCTTTTCCAGGTTGCCCTTGCATTCATTTAAACTACATTTCACCTGGATGGAATATGGAAGGTAAGTGGAGTAGTTTTCTGTTAAAAGCCCCAGGGGGAGTTATACATGCTGATAGGTACTGCTTAACAACTTAAGCCCCAGTGTTTTAACCCCCAGTGTTTGCCTTTATTCCAAGTCTCACCTAAAAATACAAGTACTTCAGCTAGAAACTACTTTCTCATACAAATTGCCTCCCCTCCTATACTTCGCTGTCTGGGGTGGAGAATTATTTGTATACCAAAAGGAGTAAGGAGAGGATTGTGGATCTAATGCAAGGTCTGTCTTAACTTAAAAGTTTGGTAAAGATTTCTTGAAAATCTGTGTTCCTGGAATTACCCAAGCATGGAATTGCAAAGGTTAGGAAAATAGAGCGGTTATATGCCTACAGTGCTATATGGACGGATCTAGAAAGGGCACCTGACCTAAGAGGATAGCCTCCCAGCTCTCATCTGGGCAGAACAGTGAGAACCAGCAAAGACCCCACTATGTATCCAGTGTCTAATGCTTTCCATGACTCTCTAAAGGCTAAGACCCAGACCCTTGACTTTTCATTATTATGCACCAAATAATGTTTCCCATTTGATTTTAATCAGAACTGGGGGTGGGAAATGAGTTTCCTATGTGATCATTCTAATGTTCATTTTCAACATGTGGGTTATGATAAAGAGGTGAGCCAGCATTCAGGCTGCCTCAGTTTAAAGTCTGACTTTGACACTTTCAAGCTTTGCAACTGAGGTCAAGTCATTAACATCCTTTCTGATTTTTATTCCTCGTCTGCAATATGCCGCAAATACTTGCCCCTACTTTGTAAGGTTGCTATAGAGATTAAATGAAAATAATACATACAAGTATTTAAAACAGTATGTGACTCACAAAGGGCATTCTAGTTTCTGTTTCGAGTTTTGAGTGAAATTTTGGGATAAATTGCTGTTATTTTTATGTAGTCTTTTTCTACAGAGGAATTGTGAGTGTAGAGTGCCATCTTAAGGATGAAACAACCATCTAATCTTGTTATTTTATCATCTTTTTTCCTTTATTATTAGCAATACAAGACTCATTTTAACCCTCACCTGGACGATGCTTCCCCTTTGCTTTTCCCACTCCAAGTACTATTAACAGTTCTTATGTGTTGTTTATACTGTGTGTATATCCTTAGAAAGTTTATCATGCTGAACCTGAATTGCTGTTTTTTATGTCCGTACCTCTCCTCCAAAATTGTCACTTATTCAATGTTACACCCCTAGTGCCTAGCATACTCAGTATTTCTATACTAAATAAACAAATGTTCCATAAAAGCGTTTATATTAGTACAAATATATATGTGTGCTCCAAAATTGTCAAGATTCTCTTTGGTCCATCAAAATTTCATCAGTTCTTTTTATATTTCTGTCAGGACTTTACTCTCTCCAGTAATCCTACCTGCTAATATTTCATAAACCACCAGGCTCCACATGTAAGTGAATACTTACAGATATTGAAATATTTTTAACACATTTGAGAAGAAATAATTGTATATATATTCATCTGCAATTTGTCTTTTTTGGTCAAAATTGTGTTTTTTAGATTTAGCCATGTTGAATTTCTAGCTGTAGTACATTCATTTTCAGTTTGATAGGTATTCCACTAAATGATTATAATGCTAGTTATTGTTCTGTTCTATCACTGCTGAATATTTGGGTCATTGCTAATGTTTTACTATTGTGAACTATGCTGCTAAAATATTCTTGTACAGGTATCCATGTGAACAAATTTCTGATTGCAGATCTAACTTATGAATTGCTGGTTTATGTGATATGTACACCTCACTAAATGATGAGAAATTGCTTTCTAACTGGCTGCACTAATCCATACCATGCTTACCAGTATAGATGCATGCCAGTGCTTGCTAGTGTCAAACTTTAATTTTTGCCAGTCCGATCATTGTGAATTTGTATTTCATTAAGGTTTGAATTTGCATTTCTCTGATTTTGAATTAAGTGTTTTATGACCACTCATGTTTCATAATGAACATACATGAAACATTTGTGTAAAATGCCTGTTTAACTGCCCACATGTATCTAATGAGCTATTTATCTTTTTCTTACTGATTCATGGGACTAATACCCCAGGTACTACACTTCTGTTTGTTTTAAAATGTTACAAATATATTTTATTTTTTAGCTTGTGACTTGTTTCCTCCTGCTTATGATGAATTTGATTAATGAAAAGCCTTAGGTTTTAATATGTATGTGAATTTATACATAGTTTATTTTATTTATGCCTCATATATTTAACTTTTTTTTATAAAAAAAGTCTTACCTTTATTTGGGGGAGGAAAAAAAAAAAACCTTTCTGACTTTAAAGTAATTCCCATGTGGTTTCTTTGAAAAACATTAAACTTTTGTCTACTGCCTTTCAATCTTGGAATCATATGCAATTATATTCAGTAAACTTGCTATTCTCAGATCAGTCTCTATGTTTATATTAATTTCCTGTTGCTGCTGTATCAAATCACCACACTCTTTATGGGACAAAACAACACATTTATTGTCTTAAAATTCAGAAAGTTAGAATTCTAAATGTCATGAGTGAAGCTATGGGCTGTGTTCCTCCTGGAGGCTCTAGGGGAGGATCCGTTTCTTGCCTTTTCCAGCTTTTAGAGGCCCATGGTCCCCTTCCAGCTGTGTCATCACTCCAACATTTGCTTCATTATGACATCTTTGATTCTGTCCTGTCTCCTCTTAAAGAACCCTTCTGGTTGCATTGGGTCCACCTGGATGATCAGGCCACTCAGCCCATCTCAAGAGCTTTCCTTTTGCCATGTTAACTAACATTCCCAAGTTTCAGGGATTAGGATGTGGACATCTTTGGGGAGCCATTATTCTCCCTACCACAATTTTCTTTTGCTATTAGGTCAGATTTCTTAACAAGGCCAATTTTGGTTTCTTCTTTTAAACTCTTTGCTCTGTTTTCTTAACTCTCTTGGAAAACTAAAATATCCAATACTGTGCTCATTAGAAGTAGTGAGATTATCATCCTTTACTTGTTCCAGACAGAACTTAAGAGAACATTTCTAAACTTTTCATCATAAAGTTTTTGGAGTTGCCTTGTATTGGTTAAAGGACGTTTTCCACCTACTTTTCCTAGAAATTTTAACTATGAACATGTTATTGAAAATAGTTGAAAGACCAATCGTTCTTTCAATATAAAGAATCACATCAACTTATTTGATTTGCTAGTGTTTAATCAACCTTGAATTTCTGTAACAAACCAAATTAGGTCCTGCATGCTTATTTTTTTAACATTGGTAGATATTTGCATATATATGTTCATGGGTTAGTTTGACAGAAAATTTTCATTTCTCTTAATTTCCTTAGAAATTAGTGATTTTAGATAAAGGTAGGTTCATAAGAGGAGTTATAAAGTGTTTCTTCTTTTTCTATACTCACAAAGAGTGGGTAGCATTAGAGTAGTGATTTTCAACTAGGGGCAATTTGCCCTTAGGGGGTATTTGCCAATGTCTGTAGCATTTTTGGTTGCCACAATTATGGAGACGCTGCTAGCATCTAGTGAGAGAGGCCAGGGAAGCTGCTGGCCACCCTACAATGCACAGGAGAGATCCCTTCTCCTCCCCACTCAGCAAAGAATTTTATCTTACCCAAAATGTCAATAGTGCGGCAGTTGTGATTTTTTTCTCTCATTCTGAATTTTAAAAAATCACTATCCTAATATCATATTTTTTTGTATAATTCTGTATTTTTCAGAAGGAACGTCAAAACTTACATGATTTTCAGGCCCCATAGAACCTGGATCTGGTAGGAAAAAGAAAGGACACTGTGTAGCAAAGAGGTGTGTGTGTGTGTCTGTGTGTGTATGGATGAAAAAGAGAATAGCCATGAAACCAAAAAAATTAAAAATTCTATAGAGAGAGAAAGAGAAAAATTTTGTTTTGAAATAATTGAAATTACTAAGAAATCACCCACAAGCAACAAAACTAAGAAACTGAAGGCAAGTAATAAGTATGATATATAGTCTACCAATTCCCATTCTTGGTATCTATCCTAAAGAAATGCTTGCACATATGCATAAGATATCTCTGAGAATATTCCCTGAAGCAGTGTTTGTAAAAATGAAAAATTGAAAGCAATCTATATGTTAAATCAGTAGAATAATGGGTAAAGTTGATATATTCATACAAAAACCCTACAGCAGTCAAAAGGAAACTAGACTTACATGTGTCAACATGGATCTATCTCATAAATGTATTTTCAAATGAAAAACCAAGCTTTATAACTAGTCTTACTGTTTTTCATTTTATCACATTTATATATGTATGTAATACTTTGTACATATGTAACACAGTTATGTAATGCATTTATGCTCAAGATATTACTACATATTTTCGATACATAAAATACATGTAAATATAAAAATGATGCTAAGGGACATTACTTTGCATACTGAATAACTGTAAAAGAGCAGTTAACTCTGGAGGATAAAGGATGCAGGAATAGGACTGAAACAAAAAAAAAGTCAAATGCACACTAATTTTATCTATTTTCTAATTTTTAAGAGTCAACTGTATTCATATGTTTTATGTGTAAATTTCAAAAGTAAATTTTAAAAAAGACTGGATGAAATGGTCGAATTGTTGACCATTAATTCTTGATTGTAGAAATGAGGATGAATGGGTTATTCCTGCTTTATACTTTTTGTACTTCCAAACTTCCTAAAATAATAAAGCAAATGCAACTTTAATTATAAAAAGAATTTTATGGCTACCAACCAAAGTTGTGTGAGAACTCTAAATCAACAAGTTTATGGAGAATTTGTTCACACCCCGACTTGTGGAGATGGTGAGATGAAATGTCACGCTCAGTGACTGATACCAGAGGACTCATTTATAATTTATGTGACTGATTTAAATTGATTTACCATAGTTCTAAAAATGACCAACTTTCTTTCCTTTGGGTTGTAACAGAGTATGAGGGAAAGCTTTCACTCTCCCCCAGATCCCCCCAAGCCTGCACTCTGTACCTGCCCTAGCCTGGCTCAGGAGGACTCTGCTCACTTTGCAAGCACAGGAGTTTGCATGCAGCAATTTCATACCTTGTTTGTTAGTGATCTTTCTAAAACTGTAGGAAAATTTCCTCTGGAATATAACATTTAATACTATTTTGCTATTCTGTATCTTCAAAGGAAATGAGGACCTGCTGAGCTCTAGGCTTTCTATTATGACATATTACAAAGAATACATGAAGCCTGATAGTAATACCTGGTTTCTTTTAATCTTTCAGTTAGTTTCTGTACCCAAGAGTTAGAGAGCTGAGAAAGAGGTAATCAGTTGAGACATAAATCTAAAATATAAAAATGAAATATGAAAAGTTGCTTAGAACAGTAGCTGCTATATAGTAAATGCTGTTAGTATTAGCTATTACTACTAATATATGACTATTCCTATGACCAGTTCTACTACTAATACATTACAGTAAGAACAGATATTTCTATTCTTTAAAATTTTTGCATGATGTTTGAAACAAATTTATAAAATAAATTTTTTAAAAAACTTTAAAAGCTATCTTTATGAAGTTCTAGTTTACCGGTGGGAAGGGTAATGATTCTTAGAACTTCTTATCCTTGCCCAGATCTTCACCATTATTTCTTTATCTAGGCTGATGAGGAGGTCTATGTGGCGGTGGGAGGTGGCAGAGGGCCTCCTCAGTGTCAGGGACTTAGGCTTTAAACATCTGATTTCTTCCCTCCCTCTCAAGTCATGAGGGTTCACTTTTCTGCTTTTTGAACTTGCCAGAAACAACAGTGATATTCCCTCCTACTTGTTATATAAACCAGAGGGGATTATTACTGTGAACCTGCGGTGGGTTCTTGTTAGAAATGGAATAGTAAATTCAGTCAGAGATGGTCTCAGTGGAAACCCTTTCTGTACATTTTGCCCTACTCTCTTGCTATTGTGGCACCATATCAAGGGCTTGGAATGAAGACAAGAAAGAGAACACGGAAGATGGTAGTCTGATGGTGAAGTGAAATATAGTCATAATCATTGACCCTGAACCTTTCTGCCATCCCTTTTTTTGTGTCTCTTTTAGAGTTTCTGCAGAATTGGAAGGTCACTACTCAAAATGGTCCCTGGTCACTTACTCCTTTATCAGTAGAAAGATAAGTCTAATTGCTTTGCCACATTTATTAGCTTGTGAGGATGAGTGATAAATTCAGCTGATAACTAGATTTTAAACCCTGAGAAGCATAGGATTCATTTGCATTATGGATCACTCGCTCATTCATTAGCATCAGATTCTTGTTAATTGAAATTCTCTTTCCAAAGAAATTCTCCCTCTGCCTCTTTGCCATCACCCTTTTCACCTGAATTAAAGATAATTTTGTGTACTTTTATTGGCATATAAAGTTTTTTATAGAATGCACTGAGCTAGTCTTCCAGAATACCTTTGGTTCATGCTAACTTTCAGTCATGCAAAATCCAACAAAAGAGAACTATAGATCACGTACAGTATGATTTTAAATGAAATACTATTTCACAGTAAATACAACTATTTCATAGTAAAATATTTAGTGGCATGGAAAGATATTCATAATATAGTCAATGAGAAACAGGGTTGAATAACAGGATATAGATCACACTATATCACTTTGTGTAGTATCATTCTGTTTTGGGGCAGGGGAGGGGGTATTAATGATGCATGCCATACACACACACACACACACACACACACACACACACACAAACACACACAAGGAAAACAGTTGTCAAAACATACACCAAAATTTTAACAGTGATTAGTCTGGGTAGAGGAATTATGAGTAATTTTTCCTTTTGTATGTTTGTTTTCCTGTGCATGTTTCTAAAATTTCTGCATTTGACATATATATCATTTGTTATTAGAAGCAAAATCAGTAACATCTTCCTTTTTAACAATAGGGCTGAACATGGCTAGTTAGCTGTTTAGACAAGAACTCTTGGTGTGTCTCTTTATGGGGTCATCACAAGTTAGGGATTCATTTTCAACCTTCAAGTTTATAAGCAGAAATTGATTAGTAAACTGAAGAACTCACAATGGTACAAAAATGATCAAACTGGTTTCCTGTCCCTAATTTCTGTTACTTCTCCCTATATTCTCATTTTTTCATTAGCCTGTGAACATGTAATTACTTCTTTAAGGAATGTGACTTTTCTTAGGCTCTTGAAGGAGAGTACCAAATTACTCTTCACAAAATTTTTATCAGGAAGATAAGAAATGACTGTTGTCGATGATAATCCAACAAACAGCCAGAACTTTATCCACAAGTGAAACAGCACTTTATTTGGGGTCAAAAGGATTTTGCAATCAGGAGCCATGACTTGGTCTAACCATGTAAGTGGTCCTATGTGGGGGAAAATACAGAGCTTATAGAAGCAGAGGTGCTTCCTATAGGTAAAATAATAAAATCCTTGAAAAGGGAAAAGAACTGCATGCAAAGGAAGGGATGCCTACATGAAGCACAGTAATATATTGTCCTCTTTGAAACCAGGGCTGTAACAGGGTGGTCCCCAGGGAAAGGGGAAGTTCCAGGTTCCCTGCCCAACCCAAGGAAGGGTGGAGCTGAGCAAGGAGGATGAGCTGGAAGAAGCTTTGGGAGAAGAAAAGATCAAGAAGAGGACTTAGAGGAGGCACATGAAGCAGAGAGACATATGAAGAAGCTATGCTTGCTTCTTAGCCTTGGACTTATACCAGGGACTTGAAACAGACATGGGTGAGAGACTGTGGGTAAGTTTACAATGGCAGCATTTATCTTGATTTTGATTTTGCACTTTTCCTTCCAGACTTGTCTGGCCCCTCCTTCCCTTTTCCCACCGAAAGGCTACTTAGACTTGCGGCAAGCTTTCGGGCCTCAGTGGCCCTGCTTTTGGCCAACAACCCTATTTGGCTGGGCATTTACCCATGAGTGGATAGGTAAATTTGGGTGTTTCATGTGGACACTATTTTATCTGTTCTTTCCCTTCTCTTCTCTTTATTGCACACTAAAGTTCTTTTCTATTGAAGGAAGGTCTTACACATTAAGAGTATGTTTGTCTCCATTTGGCAGATGGCAGAACCCATTTAAAGTGGGCAGATCTGGGAGGTCCCAGGAAGTCCTTCACCCTGCTCTGTAACAGAATCAGAGTGCTGATTCCTCTGAGAAGTGTGAAGCACTGTTGCTCCAAACTTTCCAATTTTCAGGTGTCAGGATGGCTTAGTGGGGAGGGGAGGGGGTTACACGTACCGTTTTTAAATCCAGGTTACTGAGTGAGCAGGTATCAGGTGTGGTGGGTAGACATAAGCCCCCAATTGGCCTCCTGATTCCTTTTCGATGTTCCCTTTAACAAATTTAATTCCCTAATTTCTTAGTCATCTTTACAGAGTACAGTCATGAGCCACTGGAGGACATTTCAATGACAGCTTACATATACAGTTCCCTATACAGGGCTTAGGTATCTAGTAGGTTTGTGTAATTATACCCCATGACATTGGCACAAGGACGAAATCTCCTAATGTCACAGGGCAGGGAAAGGGGCATTTCTCAGGATATATCTCCAGTGTTAAGTGATGCTTGACTGTCCAGTCCCCTTCTAAACAATGAGTATTTTTCATTATTTCCTGCCATTTAATTTATAAATTCTTTTAATTTGTATGACAAGATCACATGTTATTTACTTATCCTATTTTATTATTTTTTTTAAGATTTATTCATGCATACAAGCTGGGGTGCAGGCCAGAGGTGTGGGGTGGTGAGAGGGTTCACTAGAGACAGAGTGGGGAGCAGAACAGGCAGATCCACAGAAATACACTGCTGAGGGGAACAGCGGGCAAGGCAGGAGAGGTCTGCTGCACCATGTGGGAATCTCTCCAGCCAGGCACCGGACTCCCTCTGCAGATGCTGACAGCTCCACAGCACTACGCTTAACCCGTTGCACCACCAGGGAGGCCCTACTTATCCTATTTTCTAAGTTTCTAACTTTTAGAGAGAGCAAGTTCCATTTGGAGGAGAGGAAGAAATGGGTACCTAGTAAGGGAGCATTTGTCCAGGAGTCAGGAATCAAGTTATACTGCAATAGCTTTTCCTCCCCACCTTGACACTTGACCCCTCCAACAGGGGTGGTTTAAAAGCTTTAATCAGATCATGTCCCTTTCCTGCTTACAATCATTCAATGGCTTCCCATTGCTGTTAAAATTCAGCTTTGCTGCCCTGGTGTGAAAATAAAGGAAAATCTCATTCAAAATGGAGTGGGAGGGTCAGGAGGAGGAACTCACAGACCCAGCAGGAAGAAGGGAGGGTTTTCCCTTCCCTAGCAACTAAGCATTAACCAATGCTTGTAGCCAATGGAAAACTGCCACAACTTTGAGCTCTTGTTCTCCAATAAGCTTTTGTTCAAAACAACCCTCCCCAATTTCCTCCCGAATCTTAATAAAAGCTGACCTTTCCTTTGTCTCTTGGAGTCTCCTGTAGCTTGCTAGTTTGCTTGTCCTTCTAATTCCATATAAACCAACTCAGTTGGTAAAATAAGTGGCCATTTTATTTTTAAGGTTGCCAATCATTCCGCTGCAGCCTGCTCATTGTTCCTCAAACATCTCACTTGTTCCCACCACACAGGCTTTGTCCTTGTCCTGGCTGGAATTCTCTTTTCTCCTTCATGAACTTGACTCCTTGACCTCCAGGGTTTAGCTCAACCGCCTCCTCTGCCAGGCCTTCCTTACCCCTCCCCCATCACAGTCATTGTTTTTCCATATAACATCTATCACAGCCAGAAGTGATCCTGATCATTTGTTGATTCATTTGTTCTTTTTCCATCTCCTGCACCAGTTTAACTCCGAGACTTGCAACCCTGACTGGCTCCTTTATTGTTGCAGCTCCAGCCTCTTGCAGATTAGACACTTATTAGTTGAATGTATGAAGATCTCCACGCACTTCATCTTTAATGAGGAGTAAACTAGTTGAATGTGGGCAGGTTGACTCAGATACCGGCACATCCGAGCTCAGGGGTTTCTAGATGCCTCAGAGGAGTAAGTCTTTTTAAGAATTAGGGAATGAGGGGGTGGTGAGTCAATGAGAATCTAAACGGTGTAGTTGTCTCACAAGTAGTAGCGCTCAGGAGACCCAGCGCGTAGCTTTAAGAGACAAGCAAGGAGACACCGGGAAGTTTTGTTCAGTTTTTGACACCCGGACCTGAAAGCCAAAAACCGGCGCGTTCGGCGCACTGGGGCTTAAGTAAAGCAAGGCCACTAGGAAGCCCAGCTCAGCGCCCCGGGCGCTACAGCCAATGCCTCCGCCTGCTTGCGGATCAGCTGACTCTCGCGCCAAATGGCTTTCAAATACTAAATGCAACTGACATCCTTTTATGGGTTGAAAAAACAAAACACAACTGAAAAATGCAGAAACGTCCAGAGAAAAAAGTCCCGCTCCCACGGCCAGCGCTCTCGGCGCTCAGGCCTCCTAGGCCGCTGGCGACGCGGCGCGGAGCGAGGGGCGGGCCGCTGACGCCGCCAGGCTGACATTGCGCAGGCGCCAGGCGGGCTCGCGGGTGGTGTCGCGTGTCGGGCAGTTCGCGCGGGAGCCGGGCGCCTGGGCGCCGGGCTGCAAGTCGGTGGGAACGGAAGCCGCTCCGGGGCGGAAAGGAAGCCGGGATGGCGACCCCGAGCAGGAAGGCGACGACCACAAGCCCCCTGGCGTCCAAGAGAGCCCTCCCTAAAGACCCGTCGTCAGAGGTCCCGAGCAAGAGAAAGAGTTCGGCCCCGCCGGCGCCGCTGCAGTCGTCTGGGCCTTTCGTGGAAGGCTCTATCGTCCGCATCGCGATGGAGAACTTCCTGTGAGTAGCCGGGAGGCTGCCCCGCGGCTGGGGACCCGCAGGCCTGGACGCCGGCTGCGTGCTTGGGGGGAGGGGGGGTGCGAATGTGTTCTTAGTTTGGGGTCTGACGGTGAAATCGTCCCTGCGTTACCGTGAGGATTTTCACCCGTAGGCCGAGGAGGTTGACGTGTGTGTTGGTGCGGTAGGTGTGTGTCTTGTGTGATGCGGTCTTGTTATTCTTTCCGTCCAGGTTATTTGAAAGCGTCATATGGCAGGCATTCGTGACTGGGTCTCTGCCCACTGGGAGTCGGTATTTAGAGGGAGGGCATAGTGTGTAATTAACAAAACTGTGGGCCCAGGGAACTCAGAAAGCAGCAGTTAAATCTGCGTGGCATTGATGCTTTGGCAGTTTCGTGAAGACGAAGCAGTTGCCAGGTAGACAAAAGATGATGGGGGTTCAAGTGTAGAAGAAAATTAAGCTCAACTCTCCGTTTTGGGCGTCCTAACAGATATTAGGCCCCTCCAAATCCAACTTTTTTCCCTGGTTCCTTTTTTCTTTCTTCTCACAACTAATAATCATCATTTCCGAATTTTCTAAATGTGTTTTAACACAAATATTCTGTGCCTGTCTAGCACCTTAATCATTGAATAAAAGTCTTTTTAAAGCTTACACTTAGTGGCTTAGTGGCAACAATTGCAATGACAATAGGAACAATTTTTAAAGCACATATCATGTGCCAGGTACAGAAATAGCTCTCTTTATATAGTGCTTTCGCTCTTTCCTCGTAATTCTTTATATTATCTCCATCGATGAGATAAAATCAGGTTTATTTGCCCAGCTTTATGCAGCTTGTAAGTAGCTGAATTGCTATTTGAAACCATATCATGTAAAAGAAATATAATCACATTAAGTAGATAACAAAGTAATGTATTTATCAGGATGCCATAGGGGGCACAGAGGCTGGGATGATGTGGTTAATTTCATCCAAAACTGTGCAAAAGGGCTTTGTAAAGGAGGTTATGGAAGTCTTAAAAGAGGTAAATAGCATTGTAGACCAAAGGAACTGCCTGAAACAATTTATTTAGGAAGAGTATTTTAGTAAGTACAGCTTGTTAATATATGTGTGTTAATATATGAATAGAGGGTTATACTGAATAGGTAAATATTACTGAGTCTCTGTTTACTATGTTAAGGAATTCAAACTTCATACCAAGTTTGAATAGCCTTGCATTTTAAGTAGGGAATGACATGTAATTTATATTACTCTGAAAGCTGTGTGAATGACTTAGAAAGTGTGCAAGATTGGAGGCAAGAAGATTTTTACATTCTGAAGGCAAGAGATGTTAAGGTGTCAACTAAGATTAGCAGTGGGGAGGTAGGAGCTAAAAGCAAAGAGATTTGACATGTTCTAGCTACAATTAGTTGTGAAGAGTAGGTTGGGGAGTGCAGCATTTTTCTTTTCTTTGTCTTGACTGGTCAGACACGGTGCACTCAGAAAAAGGAGCAATTTGGTGAGAATAATATTAAATGCCTTTTGGATCCTGTGACTTGAAGTTTCTCATGCAGCATTTAAAAGAGATCTTTTATAGGTAGTATTTATAAGGCTCTGTAGCTTACAGGAAAATGTGAATAGATGAGAGATTTGGAGATGACTGGGTATCAGGAACTGTTTAAGGTTGAGAAACGATTGACATTGCCCAGAAAGAATTGTAAATAGGAGGAATAAAGGTACAGAGTCCTGGAGGAACAATTAAGGGTGACCAGAAGAGAACTTGCAGACTGAGAAGGCACTATTCAGGAAGGTAAGGAGAACCCATAGGAGAGAATTATCAAAGCAAAGGAACAATCATTTCAAAAATACCACCTGCTGCATTGAAGTCAAGGACTGAAAAGAGGGTAATTAGCATTTAGCAGTTAGTAAATCTTTGACCCTTTGGTGAAACAATGGGAGCAGAAGACTGCAAGTCACATAAGAATAAGTGACTGTTAGAAAGCAAAGCATAGATGTAAAGAGGAAAGGAAAAGGTGGCAAGAAAGTGCAGAGCTAGGTGAGGTGGTGTGTGTGTGTGTGTGTGTGTGTGTGTGTGTGTGTGTGTGTGTGTGTGTGTAATGACAGGACTTTGAGTTTTAGGAATGAAGTAGGATGGGAAAGCTTAGGGCATCAAAATGACCTTGAAGAAACTAGTCAAGAAAAGGATCTTTATGTGTTAACCAAGTCAAATGGGATTGGGAATGGAGGGAGAGATTTCTGGGCAGAATGAAATAATAGCATGTTCAAAGACTTAGAGAAAGAAGGAAGTGCAAGGTAATCAAGAAAACTTCATTAAAAGTAGGCTTCAGAGGCCTGATTAAAGAATAGGGAAAGAAGGTAGAAACTTTTTTAAAAAGATGCTAGAGCTAAATTCTGAAGGTTCTGTTTTTTTCTTCTTCCCCCCCCTTTTTTTTAAAGATTTATTTTTTTATGCATACAAGCCAAAATGTAGGCCATGGGTGTGGGTTGGTGAGAGGATTCACCAGAGACAGAAAGGGGAGCAGAACAGACAGACAGACTGAAGTACACTGCTGAGGGGATCAGCGGGCAAGGCAAGGGAGGTCTCCTGTGCCGTGTGGGAATCTGCCTGGCTGGGTGTCGAACTCATGCTACAGTGGCTCTGCATAGCGTCATAGTGCTGCGTTTAACCCATTTTGCCACCAGGGAGGCCTTCCTTTTTTTTTTTTTTTTCCAGACAAGAGACAGGTTTACATGTCTTACCAACATGATTTGGTGATTGGTTTGCATGATAGGGTATAAGTGGGTAAGGTAAAAAGATGGTAGAATCAAAAAGGATGTAAAACTATTGTCTAGGTTTCTGATTTAGGCAATGGGATAAATGATACCATTCATTAAAAGTAATTTTGGGAAACAGTATTCAAAAATATTCAAATTTGAGGTGACTGTCAGGGGATATCCAAATAGTTACTGAGGTGATCATTGCATGTCTGGTTAACTTTGAGGCGGTGCATAGTACCTGAGCTACCAGGCAGAGTATATAGATTAGCATGAAGGTGGTTCTTTGATAATTTCTCTTTCAGGGAGCACTCAGAGGAAAGGGAATTGCCAATAAACAAATTGTAGAATTAGACTTTTTTTTAATGCAGCAGTTTTGTATTTGGCAACTCTTCCTCTTAGTAATATCTATGTGTTTGTTAAAGGCCAGAATTTCTCATACTTTTTCCTGTTTTTTATTCATTTCTTAAATTTTATCAGTTGCTTCACTATTTTAGAGAATTGCACACAGATTTTACAGCAGGAAATTGAAGTATAAAATAATAGGGCCTTTCAGGTATTGGGATTAAGAAGTTTCAGGTCAGGAAATTTTCTGGATGTCTGACGTTCCCAAACTAGTTTTATTTTAACTACTATAAAGGGTTCCTTTCAGAGCCAGCTGCTAACAGAACAAAGCACCTGCAAAGATAAAGCAGATATGTGCTGTGTAGAAATGTGGGCTTGGAAAACTGCTAGAAAATACTTCTCCTTTATTACCTATATTTATTTTTACTGCCACCTGGCATTTCAAAATTATTAATTTGAATATTAATTAAAGTTGAGGTGTGCTTGGTTTAGTTGTTCATATATTTTAGTAGGTTAGTGGCAGACTAAGCATTTATTCTTGAGGAATTAGTTGGCAGCTAACTGAAGCCCTCTAGGAACAGAACCTTATTAATGGTTTCAATTCTGGCTATTCAAAGACAGTTGGAAGACTACCTGAGTCAGAGTTTGCTTCATATTTTGCCGTAACTATCCCTTTGGGACAGGCCATTAGTCTATTGATAATTAATATACTAATAAGAATTAAACATTACTGTTGAAGGTAGTTAAGAGTGCTGGACAGTTAGATTGCTGGTATGAATATAACAAAAATACTTTATAGTAATTAATGAATCTTGTTTCCTCCTACAGGAATAAAATTTATTTAAACATAGACTAATGATAGGTTCTTTGTTGTATATTAAAGGAAATGGGTGTTAGTTTTTCTTAATAATAAAATGAAACTATTGGGTTAATATATATATACACACACACATATCAGATTTCTAATTAGAATTAAAATAGTTTGGATTGTTTTTACTGTTAAAATATGAGACTTTGCCACTAAGAGTTTTAATTAGAAATATAAATGTAAAATTGACAATTTAAAATGAGTCATGGCTTACAGAAAATTGTTTTAAAAATTATTTGCAGTAGCTTTGATATGTTCTCTCATGTATTGTAATTATTAAGAAAAGAATAAATAATATCAAACTGCTTAATTCAACACTTATATTTGAAAGGATTATGTAAAATCTTATTTTCCCACTGATGTTCTAATTTTAGATATGCATTATCACTTTTTCTTTTCTTCCACTGATTATTCCCTCTTGTTTATTAATAACCTATACATAACATTGAATTTGTAATTTTGAGGAATTTGAGGAAACCTATAGAAAATGATCATGCAAAGCAGAAAAAGTGCTTCTGTAAAGAAAATAGTCTTCTTTTCTCTGCTTTCTAATGTCACCTCTTTACAATTCAGAACATACGATATCTGTGAAGTGTCTCCTGGACCTCACTTGAATATGATTATTGGAGCTAATGGAACAGGGAAGTCCAGCATTGTGTGTGCCATTTGCCTTGGATTAGCAGGCAAACCTGCTTTCATGGGACGGGCAGATAAGGTGAGTTAACATAAGTATTGATATGTAAAAAAAAAAAAAAAAAAAATCAAAGCTCTGATTTGCTTTTTCTAACATGTTTCTGTATCTCAGTTCCTCAGCTATAGCAAATGTTTAGTGCTTGAGTATAAAGAATGAACTTGGCAGGTAGAAAAGCTGGGAGATTTCATTTCAAGAAGTATTTTGACTATATACCTAGGGAATTCTTCTAGTATGTAACATTTGAAATCTTAGAAATAGTGTAAAATACATGTTTTTAACTGTACTGCTGGGCTTGTGGAAAGGTGAAGTAAATTTACCCAGAGCGGAAACAAAAAACTGTGTGAATCGAAATAAAGACTTAAACAAGCTCTGGAGTTGTTTCCCCAGGGGCATTTGCTTACATCACAACTTGAAACCTGATTTTGAATTGGTTGCACATAATTTGTGGGGTTAGGGACACTCTAAGGTAGGGAAGACTTGGAAGATAAAATTAGAAACCAGGTATTGTGTGTAACAGAAAAAAAACACCACCACAAATGAGGCAGTAGGATTATCTCATTATTAACCCTGAATACAGTGGAGACAAAAAGAAAACTGTAGTTAAGAATTCTTAACCACTGCCTTAACACATGTTGGGGATCAGAGTTCCTATTACCTGTGTGGCCTAAATAGCATAAATTTTAATTTTATTAGTTTAAAGTGGACCCAGTTAGTAATGTCACCACCTAGCAGTAGCAAATGAAGATCCTCTTCAGGAAAGGTCTTCAGTCCACTTCTCAAAAGAATTCTAACATTAAATTCCAAGAAATTCATGAATCTGTAACTAGCATAAGAGGAAATGAATCACCAAAAATGAAAGCTAACAAAATGGTAGACCACACAGTAAGACCTACAAGACTTGGGGATATAGAATACAAATTAGAAATATTTAATTTGTTTAAAACAATGGAAGGATGCAAATATAACAAAGGAAAAGGTAAAAAAGATCAGGAGGCTTGGAAAAACTCAAATAGACCTTAAATATTACTTGAAGAAAGAAACGTCATGAGCAAGTAAAACAGAATTTTTGAGCTAAAGTACTTGAAGATTTTTCTTAAAATGCAGAGATAAGAAAAGATAATATCAAAAAAAAAAGATAATATCGAGGTTCAGGCATTCTAGGTAAAGGGAGATAACAAAATAGAGGTCTAACTATCTCCAGAGGGAGATAATAGAAAAGGAAGAGATTATATTAAAAGAAAGGCTGAGTACAGATTTTTCAAAAACATAAACTAGAATCTTAAGATTGACGAAGCTTTGTTAAGATAAATGAAAAGATGCATACACACATTTTAGTAAATTACAGAAATACATTGGTAATATAGTCTTAGAATGGGGGCAGGAGAAGACATACAAATAAAGCCTGAGATTCTCTTTGAAAGTATATAATTTAGAAAAAAGGAAAGTGATCTCAGGAAAATCTGAGATGTAAGAAGAAATGATGAGGGAAAAAAAAGATAACCTGGAGGGAAATTATATGCAAGCTGTATAAAATAATGCTAATAATACCTAACACTGGTCAACAGATTTTTACAAAAGTCAAATTACTGAAATAAAATTAGTCATTTCCTGTCAATTTGTATGTGCTCAACACGAATATGACAGTCAAATTCTAATTTTGGCTCTAGTTTTTTTTGTAATCTGCAATAAATTAATGTTTACATCACAAAATACATGCCAATAGTAATAGGCCTACAGTTAATAGCTGTAAAAAATCAAGTCATAGACTTCTTCTTAGATTTCTTTGCTTGTCTCTTGTACAGCTGTTCAGGAATAGAATAGATGGAAAACAGTTTCCATTGTGCAAAAGCACAGCCTTAAGACTCAGTTTCAAAGAGTCTAGAAATAGTCTCCATTCCTGTGGGTCATGAGTGATTTCTAAGGTATTCACGAGGCCCTCAATATTGGGATAGAATACCAGAGTTCTTTCCCTTCTGAAGAAAAGCTCCAACTGCTTGTGGTGCTTTCGATATACAGTATTGTGACATCTTCTTCTAGAAGATTCCATTGTTGGGAGTCTTGGTCCTAGCAGTTCTGCCTTGTTCGTAGATGAGTCCAAATCACAAACCAGGTCATTTAGTTCTTCCTGTGTTAGTCTGTTTGGGGTTGATGATGCACCACAGCGAAATTCTGGATCACTGCATGCTGATGGAACAAGAGAACAGGTTGGCTCACCCTTGTACTCATCAGATGAATCCAGAGAATGTTCTGCTCGAGGTTCTGGAATAGGAAGTCCCTCACCATGTGGAACTGGTCTCAATGCAGACAGAATGTTTGAGTAGACTATTCTCAACTTCTTTTGCTTCGTTATTCCACTGGAAAGAGGAGGAACCAAGCAGAAGTAACAGTCTTTTATGTGGTTACTTGGCTCTCTCCACACCATGGGGACTGCAAACGGCATTGATGGTCTTTTGCCACTGAACCACTGTGAAAGCTGTGTTGTCCATGTAGCTCAGCATTGATGCAGGACCCAAGGCTTGTCTTGGTCACCAACCTTGCATCCGAAGGAAAGATGATACGCCTTCTTCATTTGAGAAGTGATACTTTTCTTCTGGTTGGCAAATGTCACTTCCCCACAAATAGAGCAGAGATTGTCCACGCTATTAACGCACTTTCGAGGCATTCGTGTTCTGTATTGTGCCTAAGTGGATAAAATAATAACGGTTCTATGGAACACTAGCTTAAACTGCCTTGCACAAAGTCTGAAATATTTTCAATGCTCAACCTTTCCAACAGGCCTTTCTATAGTGCACTGCTGACGTCAGCTTACTTCAGCAGCCGCCTGGCAGTAGTATTGCATTGCATCAGAAAATGATGCGATCAACTCTGGATGATGAGTGCATAATGGTATTATGCAATGCAATATTACATCATTCTAAGCTGATTTAGGATGCTGTTGTAGTCCTACTAGATAAATTTGTACTGTGAAACATAAAATGAATTATATGAAATATCTTCAAAACGAGAGCTAATAAAAAATTTTCAGGGTTATATTCATGTTCAGCACATCAAGATACTACAGATTAGGGCCTTTTAAAGTCAGTAACGATCTCACTGTTGACCAGTGTAATTGGTCAAGTTTAAGTCAAATAAGAACAGTTTTCCTTCTGGTTAACAAAGAGGACTTGATCAATTAAAAGTCTATGGATTTGTATTGCTGAGAGGAAGTTACAGTAATTAACTTTAGAGTTTATTAAATTAAGTATGCATATTAAAATTTCTAGGGTAAATCACTAAAAATGACCAAGTATATAGCCTTCAAGGAGAAAGATTAAAAAAAAAGAATGAGAGAGGGAAAGAGGAAAAGCAACCACTTCCCAGGAAACCTGTAAGAAGACTTGAAAAGATAGAGGAAAAAAGAAAGACATTGAGCTCGTGGTAAAAAATGTATGCAATAATTATAAATGATCTAGGTTCTTATTAAAGGGGAAAGTGTTAGAGTAAATAAAAAGTTCATTTCTATGTTATTCACAATAAGTATCTACATTAAAAAGCTAAAGTTTTAAATGAAGGGGAAAAACGAGTTAAGTATAAAAAGAAAGGTGTAGATGAGTGAATACCAGACAAAATAGAATTTGAAATATAAAGTATGTTTAGAAATAAATATTTTCATTAAGTATTGATGAAAGGTTTAGTTGAACAAAACGATAATTCAGTTTTCAACTTGAATTCACATACACTAGCTCCAAAATATGTAATAAAGTCAGCAGGTCTTTTTTAGGGCGTTAACAGATCCATAATCACATGGATTCAGTAATAAATAGATCAATCAGAAAAAATTAGTAAGAATACAAAAGATTTGAAGAACAGGTAAGCTTAAGCTAATGGGCAGGTTATGAATACTGCATTCAACATTTGGATGACATACTTAATTTTCATAGATGGATCATTTTTGAAAAACCATATATTAAGGCAAAAAGGAAATATCAAAAAATGTCAGCTAGAACACAGACTATATTCTACTACAATTCTTTTAAAATAGAAATAATAACAAAACCAAAAGATTATTAAAATTTTCCCATTTGTTTGGAATGAAACTATACTTGTGTGTTATAGGTCAAAGAAGAAAGCACAATACACATTTTAAAATAAGACAGATTGATAAAATAATAAACAATACAAACAAAACCAAAAATTGTCCTTCAAAAAGACAGATGGAATCCATAACATCTAAGAATATAAAGGGGTGGGAGAAATAAAAGAAATGAAAAAGATGTATTATATTGTGATTACAGACAACCCCAAAACATAAGTGGTTTAAATATACAAAAGATTAATCCTTGCTCTTGCTGTTTACTTAGTGTAGGCCCTTTGTGGGCAGTTTGGTACTGAGCCTGATGGAGTCTTCATTTCAATATATACTTGCCATGATTGCCTCTTCGGGGGGAAGGGGACTGGCTGTTGAAATTTCTTTCAAAAAGTGGAAACCTATTTTAATACTCATATTTCACTGGACACAGCAAGTCACGAGGCCACACTTCGCATTAGAGATAATGAGCAAGTGCTTGAAGGAGAACCAGACTGTTCATGACCTGGCTTAGAAACTATCACCACCGCATTACCAAAATGAAGCAGAGATTTAAAAAATAAGAGAATGTTGTGAACAACTTTATGCCAACAGTTTAAATTTTTAAAAAGTTGTAACATAAAGGTTTTTATAACTATGCAGTAGTCGAAATTTACTCTTAAGTAGAAAAATAATCAGCTGTTAATTTTTTCCTCTCAGAGTACATCAGACAGACAATTATGGAGTAGTTCTAACAGCAGTAATTTCCTAATTTATATAGAGATATAACGCTAGGTATCAGAATCAGTCAAGAATAGAATGAGAAAATTATAAGCCAGTCTTAGTCACGAATATCGATGCCAGAATTTCAAGAGAAAAGGAACATTAGCATGCTGAACCTAATAGCATAAAAAGTACCTAATATATCGCAATGAAATTGAATTTATGCAAGGAATGAGAGATTGAACATTAGAAGAAAAGTTAACATCACATTTTAAAAAAGAAATCATATTAAGAAGTAGAGAAAAAGCTTTTTGTTAAATTCCACAGTGATTTATGATTTAAAATTCTTTGCAATTTAGGAATAGAAAGGATTCTCTTTTTTTTTTTTTAGTTGAGTATATTAGAAGGGAACTTAATTTCATAAAAGTTATCTGAAAATGTACAGCAAATTCAGGAATAAATCAAAGTTACTTATTATCAATACTCTTCATTATATTGCCAAGTTCTAAGTAGAACAGTAAGGTAAGAAAAGAAGGTAATTGTTGGAAAAAGAAAACTGTCATTTACAGATTATGCGAGTGTATAAAGCTCACAAAAGCATTACCAAATAAGCCTTCTTATGAACTAACATGGAATTTTATCAGGATTGTTATACATACAGTTATATAACAAAAATCAATCGCATTTCTAAACACAGACAACAAAAAATGCAGTTAAAAATTGATACATTTTTAGTAGCAGCAGAAGTGCAGATTGTATAGCAAAAAATCAAAAAAGATACCTATATGCAGAAATTATAAAATTTTATTTAAAATTAAAACATTAAAATTAAAAACAAAGTTTGAGTAAGTGGAGAGTTACAGTATATTAAATGACAAGAAGACCTAATGTTAAAAGTATCATTATTCATATGGATTTACATATCCATGTGAATATTCCAATAAAAAGAAATTTCTTAAATGTATGGCCCAGAAAGGAAAATATCAGTAAATTCAACTATAATAGAATCAAGAAACTTGTTCATCAAAAAATAACATAGAAGGAAAGGGGAAAAAGCTGTAATTGAGAGGTGTTTCATATAACAAAAGATTGGTATCCGAACTATCTACTCAGCAAAACAGTAACAACTCAAAAAAAAAAAAAAGGTCTGAAGATACGCTCTCATCTCACAGAAGAGACAACGCAGAGCAGTATGAAAACATGTTCAACTTCATTAATTGTCAGAGAAATGCAAATTAACCCTGGCTTACAAGGATATGGAGCAATGGGGAGCTCTTATGTACTTGTGGTGGGATTATAAATTTGTGCCACCTCCTTGGGAAATGCTAGGGTGTTAGTGTAGATTTACCCAACCAGAATTCTCCCACCTGCACTAGTAACTTCTTATACATTTATAGTAGGTGAAATTATGGAAATATTTATAGCAGTATTTACAATAAGTTCTAAAATCTTGAATTAAATTTTAAATGACAGTGAAAATAAACCTTAGTTTATTGGTTAAATCGCAAACACAATTTTAAGGTAAAATGCTGTGTTAGAAGAGTATATGTAATGAATTTATTTACAGAACGGTCAAAAACAATGTTCAATGTTTGTGTATATATTATATGTAGATATACACACACGTGTGTGTGTATAGTAAAATTAAAACAAAAATGCTCAGCAAATGAACTTTGAGATAACATTTGATGGGGATAGAGAACATAGTTGAGATGAGTTACACAGGACTGTCAGCTAACTGAATAATTTTCAGTTCCTTAAATTGGCAGTAGATACTTTTTTCCTTCTAATTCCTAAGCAATATTTTTAGTTTTTATTAATCTGTGTGGTATAAAAACATGTTTTAAAAAGAAAGTCTGAAAGTTGAGTTGTTATCCTGTCATAAAATATTTTTAAAACTTGAAATGATTGTTTTTCTAAATGATCGCAAATACTACATTATCATCAGGATGATAAGCTAGTTTTTTAACTACACTTAAAATTAATACAGGGTTTCAGGATTGTGGCTAAGTACACAAACCAAATTATCTGTGTTAAGATCCTTATTCTGCCTCTTACTGGCTCTGAGAATAGTGAGCTTTGTAAGAGATTAACTCCCTGACATGTAGAATTCTCAATAAATAGTAACTAATACTGTTATTTATGGGTAGAAACAATGGAGGGGACCATATCTGGGAAGAGTGCCTTTAGAAAGTGATGCGAATGGACTTAGAAGTAGTTTTTAAAGAATTTTGATCTCACAAATAATTATGACTTTGCTAAAACTTTATTAACTGGGGCATGTCATCAGATAGCTAACTGTCTTATTTTGTCTTAGGTTGGCTTTTTTGTGAAGAGAGGGTGTTCCAAAGGCATGGTTGAAATTGAATTGTAAGTGTTACAGTGCTGAAATCACTTTTTCCTATGTAATTTTGTACTTTGTTTGCATGCTTTCCTGATGACTTTATAACATCATGGCTTAAATTCTTTAAATACTTTAGCTAGACAGATAAGTTTTTTTGTTTTTGTTTAAGTTTGTTAAGTTTAAAAGCGCAATTATATGAAAAAAATTTTTAAGGAAATTAAAAGTTTATGGGAAATACTGAAATAGAGATATATCACTTAAATATTTTTTAAGTAATCATAATATTTTCACAAATTTAACATGTCTTTTTCCCCCTGATTTTGAAAGTATTACTTGTCAACAAAAATGTAAACAGTATAAAAATGAACAGCAATGTAAAAAAAAATGAAAATTTAGTAAAAGAAATAATGACAAAAAAAAAGTATAGGCCTAATATAAAGTTCAAAATGAACGCCTTGTCATAATTCTACATCTATAAATTCTACATCCAAAAATAACCACTGTTGATGGTTTAGTCAATTTCGTGTATGACAAGTACTTGAAATTTGAGTCACCATTTTACATTTCCGCCCTCATCATTCAAATTGATAATTCATTATAGTATTCCTTTCCCTCAAATTAAAAGTCTCAATTTACCACTCTTGCTGCCTTTTCTGATCAATCAGAGTTAGTATTCAGTATGAAACCTGTTAATCATTCTTAGTGTGTTTACTTTCAGCCCTTTGTACATGGAAATATACATTAACTGCATGGTGTTTTAGAGTGTTTTATAGGAAGTTGTGAAATTTTGAGCTAAATTAGCTCTTAAAGACTGTATGCCTAAAAGTGGTTAATATTTTGTTTGTTTTACCACACATTAAAAAAAAGACATTGAATTGTACACTTTAAATCATAGATTTCATGATGTGTGCATTATATCTCAATTAAAAAATTAATTGCCAAAGATAGTCCTGGGTTAGCCTTGAAACTACCGATTAATCACAGTGCTTTTTTTAAATATTGAAACTGAAACAAATGCACTAAACCAGTATTTATAAAATATACCATGAAAGTTAGTATTTGAGTTTTGTAAATTCAGTGTGGATGACTGCAGATGTTAAGCACATCTAACTTTTCTACTCTTAATCTCTGACACCTAGTTAACTCTCTTAGCTATCCAAAGGGTTCTTCTCAAACCTCTCAATATGTGGGAGCAACCAACAAGCTTTAATAATCTAACCAGTTACTATTAACCAGGGTTCTTTTACCAAGTTTGGCACAGGGGAGGTTTCTCTTTCCCACATTCAGCATGGCTACACTGTGGTCACTTGTTCTCTAAGGATCCTCATGACCTTGAGAGTAGCAAACACAAAACATAAGAAACAAAACAGCTCACCATTAATTGTTGGAATTATTACTGCTGTTGAACAGGTGCATTAACTGGCGATGTACTCATTGAGTGAAATGGTGGATAGAAAATCTCAGGCATGTGTTTGTGTAGTCTTTTTTTAAAATGTTGGGTATTCTGCCTTTGGGGAATTTAATGTTAGGGACAGATAAATAAACTGGTAAAACATAAATCATGTTAGATGGTAGAAAGTGACACATAGAAAAATAAAGCAGGAAGGGAAGATAGGGAGTGCCAGTGAGGTTTACTGGAATTAGGAAAGTTCTCACTGGGAAAATAGAATTTGAGCAAATACCTGAAGGAGGTGAGGGATTGAACATGAAGATATATGTGTCAGGGAATAGCATTTCAGATAGAGTAATCTACAAATGCTAAGACTCAGTGTGACTGGATTGTATTGGACAGGAAACAGTAAAAGATATCCGGGAACCAGACCATTATAAGGACTGTGCATTTATTTTGAATAAGATGGGAGGCCACCAGATTTTGAGCGAAGTAGTAATGTGGTCTAAAATAAATTTTAACCAGACCATTTAGGTTGCTGTGTAGAAAACAGACTGTAAGAGAACAGAGGTGAAAGCAAGGCTATCAGTTCAGTGATTAATACATTAACCATAAAAGAAGTGAAGATAGCTTAAAATTTGCTCACAAATTTAACAGGGTGTGGAAGAGGCATCAAGGAGGACTGCAAGGTATCAGCATGCTTAAATTAGACTGGAGTTTCTATTAATTAGAAAAACTTGCTGTAGAAATTTAGGGGTAAGATCAGAAGAATAGATCACATTTCATTGATTTAAGATGCCATGACCTATAAAATGCTGCTTCCAACTAAACCATGACACACAGCTTGAAATGTGTATCCAGTTTCAGGAATGTTGGTATAAAAACAAATAACAGTAACAAAACAATTACAAATGCTTTTCAGAATAGCAATAACAAAAACAAATGCTTTTCAGAATCAATAAAACTAGCTTTAGATGTCTAGTAGACATTCAGGTAGAATTGTTGAATGGGGAGTTAGATATACTCCCCATTGTAACTCATGTACAACTCCCCGGTTATAAGAAAGTGATCTGAACAAAAGATTGAGGAGAGTTGTCAGTATTGGGATGGATGAAATCACTAAGGGAGAAAATAGAGATGAAGCGAAGAAGTCTAAGAATTAAGCCCTGTCACAATGAAAGATTTACAGGTTGAACATAAGAAAAACTAGGAAAGGGAGAGACCATAAAAATGAATGTGCAGGGCCTCCCTGGTGGCGCAGTGGGTTGGACGCGGCACTGTGGAGCTGTCAGCAGCTGCGGCGTGGTGCGAGTTTGATGCCCGGCTGGGGAGATTCCCACATGGCGCAGCAGACCTCTCTTGCCTGGCCCTCTGCTCCCCTCTGCAATGTATTTCCGTCAATCTGCCTGTTCTGCTCCCCACTCTGTCTCTGGTGAACCCTCTCACCACACCACACCTGTGGCCTGCACCCCAGCTTGTATACATAAATAAATAAATCTTTTTTAAAAAATGAATGTGCAGTGTTACCTGGTTGGACAAAAGGCCCTCATGGTGAAAATTGGAGTATTCCACCTTGGGTTCTAATTTGCGTTGGGATTTAGACCAGAATTCCTTTCTTTCCTGCTAACTCATAAGTCCAGGACATATTTTAATATTTTTTTCTATTACTTTTAGTCATTTCAGCAAGAGGATCAATTAAGGATGTGTTGTTAGTCATTCTACTGGAAATGAAAGTTTAGAACTACTCTTTTTTAAGTCCTGCTAAACTGTTCTGATGACTACACACACACACACACACCTTTTACAAATCACCATTTAGTCATTGGATACTAATAATTTATCTTTCTGCCACATGCTGCTGATTCCCAATGAAGAAGATGGATGAATAGATGGGAAGTGTGGAGTAGTACTGCTGAAAGCAAGAAATATGTAAATGCCATTCTTTCAGATTCTCTGTTGGTTAATGTTACTATCTAACGTGTGGTATAGTCCCCTCGGATTTCAGAATGGAGTACATAATGAGGAAGCCATGGGCAGGCTAAATTTGATATCTGGAAATGCTTGTTCATACATTTTCCAAATATCAGGAGTTAAATGTTTAACTGTTATATACTTTACTACCAACCCATTTTCAGGTATAATAAAACTTATGTGGATTGAAGAATAGCATAATGATTATAACCCAAACATGCAAATCTTCTGGCAGTTCTTGGGAATTGGGAGTGGCATTTGTTTTAATTTTATTGTTGCAATTTAAATAATTTTGAATGTTAAATAAGTAGTGGTTTCCATGTTATCCATTATGTATTACTACTAATGTCAAGATTTTCTTCTTTTGAGGGGTCAAAATGTCAAGAGGAATAAAACACATAATTATGTTATCTGGCAACCCTTGGCACAAAAAATTCTGAAAATTTATTTCAAAAATAGTGTATCTATTTTTAATGTAAAGATCTTTAAATTATTTTTCACTAGGTTCAGAACTTCTGGAAATCTAATAATCACCCGTGAGATTGATGTGGCAAAAAATCAGTCTTTTTGGTTCATCAACAAAAAATCTACAACTCAGAAAATAGTAGAAGAGCAAGTTGCAGCCTTAAATATTCAAGTGGGCAATCTTTGCCAGTTTCTACCTCAGGTATGAGAGAATTAAATGTAAAGATGGGAAATTTTGTATATAATGTTTTCTCTTTATATTGTGTAAGAATGTAAATTTTCAATGATATTGTAATGGTTAGTGTTTAAACTGAGCATAGCACTCTTAATACTTAATACTTTCTTAATAAGTATAATCATTAATTTACAGTAATCTGAAAATTTTCAGTTATTAAAAAGGCTTGTTATAAATTATGAAGGAAATCAAGTATTATTTTTAAGTAGAGTAAGATAGCTGTGTGCTTTTATTTCCAGGTTCTTAAAATTTTGTTAATGAACAGCTCTTTAATCCGTGTATTTATATAAAATAGTAGATATATCAATACTCTTAACTCTATATGTGTGTTTTCTAACACTTTGTTATATTTTAAGTTTGTTAATAAAATAAAAAATCCTGGTAATGCATGTTAAAGACTAATGTTAAATACCTTTTAATTTTATTTTGAATGCTGTCTAGTGACTGGGTTAAGCTCAGTTTTTTCTCCAAAAACGATGATGATTTGGTTACATAAGACCAGATTTCTAAAAATTCACAATTTAAAAGCTTCTCGCATTTACCAGCTGATGTTATACCATCTTTAGAAGTAGATATTTAAAATTGCCTCTTTTTTTTTCCTTTAAACTTTTAACATTCCAGCTGATAGTGATAATGATCATTCAAACTAGGGGATCATTTTTTCTTTTATTCCTAAACAAGTCATACATGTAAAACCTGGAAATACTGACATAGAAAAAAATCTTTTTTGAAGATTTATTTATGCATACAAGAGCTGGGGTGTAGACCAGAGATGTGGGAGTGGTGAGAGGATTTACCAGACAGAGTAGGGAGCAGAACAGGCAAATTGACTGAAATACACTGCTGAGGGAGCAGCGGGTGAGACAGGAGAAGTCTTCTGCACCTTGTGGGAAGCTCCTTGCCCAGGGGATCGAACTTGTGCTGCAGTGGCTCTGGATAGCATCATAGTGCTGAGACTTAATCCCTTGTCCACAAGGGAGGCCCTGACATAGAAAAAATTTTAAAGATTCTCAAGAAGATAACAGTTTTACATCCTATCTATATTTTCAAGAATAACATATGAAAGGATATGGTTTATATTAAGATTTGCATCTCAAAAAGTTTTTTTTTAAAGATTTATTTATTTATGCATACAAGCTGGGGTGTAGGCCAGAGGTGTGGGGGCGGGGGCAGTGAGGGCATTCACCAGAAACAGAGTGGGGAGCAGAACAGGTGGATCTACTGAAATACACTGCTGAGGGGTGCAGTGGGCGAGACAGGCGAGGTCTGCTGCACCATGTGGGAAGCTCTCTGGCAGTGGCTCTGGATAGCTTCATAGTGCTGCAACTTAACCTATTGCGCCACCAGGGAGGCCCCTCAAAATGAAGTTTTTTTTTTCCTTTTAAATTAGTTTCATCTTGACAAGTGTAAGAGTTGAGTGAAATTTGTCTTGAAGATATTAAGTGATGATAGTTGCTGATACTTAAGTTTTATGCTTTAGGATAAAGTTGGAGAATTTGCTAAACTCAGCAAAATTGAACTCCTTGAGGCTACTGAGAAGTCTATTGGTCCTCCAGAAATGCACAAATACCACTGTGAACTCAAAAACTTCAGGGAGAAAGAAAAACAACTAGAGGTAATTAAAAAGACAGCCCGTTTTTTTTGTCCCGTTGATTTCTGTGTCTCATAGTTTGAGAGAATGAAGAGTAGTTGTAGTTCATTGAGTGGATTAATATATTTGTAATTTTTTTTTTCCTGACTAGCATTGCTAACAATTAAAATAAGTGACAAAGGCCCTTTATGTGTACCATTTTCAGTTTTCAGAGTTTGTTGACTATAATCTTATTGGTTATCTGTATCTTTGCTTACATCTGATCCTTGGCACCCAGCCTCCTGGACAGAATGAAAACTGAATTGTTGGGTCTGTTTTGGAAGTTCTCCTGAACTGGTGAGCGGGAGTCCTTGTTGCTGTATGCTATATAGCGATGGCCTTTAGCTTCCTCTGCATACAGTAGCCTGGCAAAATGCTGTCAGACTTCAATGCGAAAAAGGACTTATCTATAGAAAATAATGCAAAGAATGGTTTGTCTCTCTCTTTGAACATTGAATGAGGTAAATTTCCACCTGCTCTTATCTTATGTTACTGGATCAATGTGCTGTAAAAAATAACTAGGATGCAATCATTTAATATGTCTATATGTCTATAACAGTTACTCTCAGTAATGTCACAACATTACATTCTACAAATGTCATCTTGTGGTGTCAGATGCCAGTTTTTAGTAAGGTATCTTAGAGCACATATAGAAAATAAAACTGGTAAATTTCTTTCACTGTGATTTGGAAATGATAAATCTTTATATAATGAGACCTTTTTTTGAACTAGCTTTTTTTTATTGGAAAGGTTCAATTTGTGTTGTTAAGGATTGCATTCATTTTAACGTAGTGCTTACTTTCTCCCTGGCCATACCATTTTGAGCATTAGCCAGAGTACCTCTACTCTCAGCAAACTGTAGTTTACTATGGGTGTCTAAACTATTTAAAATTAACTTATACAGTTCTTAAGAAGGCAGATAACTAAGGTATAGCTTAAAAGTATTACTGGGGAAATGTCCATATTTAACACACAACACAAAAGAATTTAGAATAGCTGATGGGTGTAGAAACCTATGAAACCTCTCGGGTCAAGGATGTTTTAATCATTAACAAAAAATAAGTAACAAAAACAGATAATTTAAAATTTGACATATCTTTTCCTCCAATACATGTTATTAGTTGAATTTCTAAGGAAACAGTATTGGTAATATATTTTTGAGGCAGTTACAGTATTATTATTTTATTTCATTCAATATTTATTAAATATCTACCATATGCCAGTCACTGTGTAAGGCTTTGGGTACTATTGTAGATACCATGTACCTTTTAATGTTGCACTTCTGTTGAATTAGTCCTCATGTTTCTTCAATATTGTAAAGAGGACTTTGTATAGGAGCACAATATATTTAGTTGCAAGTGTTGAATTTTAGTTTTCATTTAATAAATATAATGTATATACATTTGTATAAGTGTGAAGTTGTGCTCCTGAAACATAAATTAATGTGTCCTTTTATAATATGCCACTTGAAAAGATTTTATTTAGTGAATCATTTTCCAGTTCCCCGCAACTAAAATACAGAAAAAAAAGTTTAATGAGTAATCTTCTAAATAAATGCTCTCTCTTAAACTGTAACTGTTTACTTGATAATTTGTATTTTACTTTAATTCACTATTATTTTTATTATTTTACTCATTCAGAGTGAAGGATAAGACTAGCTTTTTATAATTATTTTACCCTGCTTCTTATACTCCATCAGTCTGTTTACTCATCCCCACATAATTCTTATCCTCCCCTCTGAAACACCTGAACTACCTCCAGTCCACTGAAAGAAAACAAGCATATGTTCTACTCAGTTCTGAGTACTGTTAATTTGCAGTACGAAGGCCGAATTTATCTTATTTTTAAATCCTCAAGTCATGGGTGTTCACAATATAGTAATCATAAACTACTTTTCATTTGTATGACTGTATGGCTTTTGTTGAGTTTTTCCCTATCTTAAGTGAATTGCTTCTATCCTTAAGGTGAATGAGTCAGGTTTCTTTCTTTTTAGGCAAGACGAATCCAGGCTCAGAGATATATCAGGCTTCACTCTAGTCACATCACTAATTGTAGAACCTAGACCAGAAGTCAGGTGTGAGTAGTTCTTAAGAATGCCTATGGAATTTTTTATTGTGAAATTTTGCTGTATCATGCATTTTTTATTAAGAGACGTGACATGTCTTTTTTCTATTAAACTCATTGTTAAATAATTATTTTATAGACCTCATGCAAAGAGAAAACTGAGTATCTAGAGAAAATGATTCAGAGGAATGAAAGATATAAACAAGATGTGGAGAGGTTCTATGAACGGAAGCGACATTTAGATTTGATTGAGATGCTTGAAGCGAAAAGGCCATGGGTGGTAAGTCTTAATTATAAGAGGCAAAAATAGTAATTCTTTAACAGAAAAGTTATAAAGAAAGCCCTAATTAATCTGTATTGAAATTAGGTGCTTTTTTTCCCACTTTTGTTTTGCATATCATACATAAAATAAACATCTCCTCTTTGTGTTAATATATAGCTGTGTGCTAAATTAATACTGCATAGCAAACAGTTGATTCTGTGATGTTAATTCTTCCAGATTTGAGTCCTCAACAAATAGTTTTGTTTTGTAAAATGTTAATGATTTGACATATGTATACAATTAAATCTTTGAATGACCTTGGGTCACTGAGAATTCACTTGGAGTACATACCATAGTATCAGTATCAACTACAAACATAGATCAAGGATACTAATTGTAATTTTCTACTCAAATGCTTCATCATAAGTATACTGAGGGTACTGTATTCAGTACTGTACTGTACCCAGTACTGTAAAGCATTACTTTACAAAGTGTAGAATAAAATGAGAAAGTTTTGTAGTATTTGTTACAAGATTAGAATGAAAATAATTGTTATTAAATTGGAAAAATATGTGGCTGTCTTTATGACCTTCTTACCCAACCCAACCTTACTTTACCCTATCACATTATTTCCATTATTCTTTAACATTTTTTCCTTATTTCAGCTCATTTTGATTACATTTTCTAGGATCCATTACTCTGGAACCTACTTTTGAAAAGTCTTCTGATTTTCTCCTTTTCTAAGATTTTCATCTCTTTTTGCATAGAAGAACTGGGGGATAGGCCAGAAGTTTGGGGGGGCAGTGAGAGGATTCACTACAGACAGAGTGGGGAGCAGACCAGACAGATGTACTGAAATATACTGCTAAGGGGAGCATCAGGCCAGATAGGAGAGGTCTGCTGTGCCATGTGGGTTAGCTCTCTGGCCAGGGATGGAACTCAGGCCTTAACAGTGATAGGGCTGAGATTTAACCCCTAGGCCCCCATTTAACCCCAGAGAGGCCCCCATTCTTCTTCTTTTTTTTAATTTTTTATTTGTACGTAGTCTTTCTCATCCTGTTCACTCTTACTACATAGCACTCTGCTTACTTTTTTAAATTAGATATTTTTTTTAAATATATTTATTTATTTATGCATGTAAGAGCTGGGGGGTAGACCAGAGGTGTGGGGGGTGAGAGGACTCACCAGAGACAGAGCAGGGAGCAAAACAGGAGGATTTTCTGAAGTACACTGCTGAGGGGAGCAGCGGGCAAGAAAGGAGAGGTTTGCTGCGCCATGTGGGTTAACTCCCTGGCTGGGATCGAACTTGTGCTGCAGTGGCTGCAGATAGCTTCATAGTGCTGAGACTTAACCCCTTGTGCCACCAGGGAGGCCTCCACTTATTTTTTAGCAAACAGTTATTCCTTTGACATGATAAGCA
The DNA here is from genome assembly GCA_004024925.1 of Scalopus aquaticus. NCBI lineage: Eukaryota > Metazoa > Chordata > Mammalia > Eulipotyphla > Talpidae > Scalopus > Scalopus aquaticus. Next base: position 49,066 of record PVIJ01011024.1, read on the forward strand.
TCATTTTTACCTGCATGCTTTTCTTTGTTTCTCTTTCTACCCATTTTTCTTGTGTTTTCTTCTCATTTTTACTTTCTATAACTGAGTTTCCTTTGCTTTTTTTTTTTTTAAGATTTATTTATTTATGCATACAAGCTGGGGTACAGGCCAGAGGCGTGGGGCGGTGAGAGGGTTCACCAGAGACAGAGTGGGTAGCAGCACAGGCAGATCATCAGAAATACACTGCTGAGGGGAGCAGCGGGCAAGGCAGGAGAGGTCTGCCTTGCCATGTGGGAATCTCCCCGGACGGCCGTGTGGGAATCTCCCTGGACGGCCGTCGAACTTGCGTCACAGCTGCCGACAGCTTCACAGTGCAGCACTTAACCACTGTGCCACCAGGGAGGCCCTCCTTTGCTTTTTTATGCATTCTTGTGTCCCTTTATTGAGACACTAGAGGAAAATCTAATTTTAGTAGCTATTCATAAATTTCAGAAACAGAAAAGGGGTGGAACTCAGAGAACTCAGTCTAGTGATAGAGCTCAGTGAGTATCGTACCCTTAGTAAATAATTTTGTTGGAATTTACTGTTTCTGATCTACTGTTTCACAGGACAAAATTTATATTAATAAATCTGCCAAAGGGATATCATAACAGCCTTTTAGGGCCTCCCTGGTGGCACAGGAGTTAAAGTCTCAGCACTGTGAAGCTATTGCCAGCCACTGCAACAAGCATTGGCTCCCCAGCCAGGGACCTAACCCACATAGCACAGCAGACCTCTCCTATCTCTCCTGCTGCTCCCCTCAGCAGTGTATTTCAGTAGATTTACCGTTCCTGCTCCCCACTCTGTCTCTGGTGAATCCTCTCACACACACACTCTCCCCTCCTCCACCCCCCCACCCCCCACACCTCTGGCTTACACTCCAGTTCTTGTATACATAAATAAATAAAAGTAAATCTTAAAAAAACAAAACAAAACAGACCTTTAATAGATTTGGTTCTCCCTGAACCTTGATTTTAGTTGTTTAACCTAGCAGTGCATGAACTTTGATTTTTCTTAATTGCAAGGAATATGAAAACGTTCGTCAGGAATATGAAGAAGTAAAACTAGCTCGTGACCAAGTGAAGGAAGAGGTCAGAAAACTTAAAGAAGGGCAGATTCCTATGACACGTCGAATTGAAGAAATTGAAAGGCAGCGTCACAATTTGGAGGCTCGAATCAAAGAGAAGGTACATTGCTGTCTCAATTTTGGATTTTCTGTATTTTTTTAAGTAAATGCAAAAAATGTTGTGGGTTTTTAAATATATTTTGTAGATTTGCTTGTAGTTTTGGTTCCTTAAGTTCTTTCGGAATTCTACTGCCATTGGGCTGGGCTCTTTCATGTTCTAGTTGTCACTGTTGGAAGGTTGCTCCTTTATAGAAATTCCAGTATATAAAAAGAGAAATGTAAAGTGTGATTGTTTTAATTTCAAGAGGATTCAGAATGGTATTCCTCAAAACACTGAAATCCTTTGTGAATTTATTGTATCTACTTTGTAGTTATATACTCTTTTGGGAAGGATGATACATAAAACCTGATGGTTTTTATAATAGTGTAGTAGCATATAGACTATTCCCAGTGTTTTGAAAATGTAACTTTAAAATTTTGTGGTCATGGCTTTTAACCTCTAGGAAGATTTGGGGTCAGAGATTATTTTGGGACTAGTATTAACCGGACCCTACTATCCTGTAGAATTTGTTTTTTTAGGATCAGATGAAATAGCATAAGAAAATAAATGTGAAGAGATAAATATATCTACACATATTGTTATGACTATTTCGATATCAGTTGGAATAGCCTTTTGTAGATTTGCAGTAACTGTTGGTATTTTGAGTGGTATTAGGAATATGGTTTGACGGAAAACATGGAAAAGAATTATGGGTAGGTACACTGCATAGCAACTTAGTATTTGGGTGGGCATAGTCATGTAATTGACTAGCTGGAATTTTTAATTGTCTCTTGAGTTTTTAACTTTTCCCCTTTTTGTTTAATCTTACAGGCAACAGATATTAAGGAGACATCTCAAAAATGCAAACAAAAGCAAGATGTTATAGAGAAGAAAGATAAACATGTAAGATTTCATATTGATATTTTTATTATACTAATTTACCCTAACGTTTGCAGTTAGGTTCAGTGTGATACACATTCTTGTTTGAGAAGTGTCTAAGTCCCTCCTAATTCTTTATTTCTGAATATGTGAGGGAGACATTTGGAAGTGTAGCAATTGCACAGAGGATTTTCAAGAAAAACTGCTCAAAACTGCTCATAAGTATTAGGACTTTTTTCAAGATTTATTTTTATTATTTATGTGTACAAGAACTGGGGTGTAGGCCAGAGGTGTGGGGTAGGGGGAGGTGAGAGGATTCACCAAAGACACAGTGGGGTGCAGAACAGGTGAATCTACTGAAATACAATGCTGAGGGGAGCAGCAGGCGAGACAAGAGAGGAGGTCTGCTGTGCCACGTGGCTCCCTGGCTGGGATCGAACTCTTTTTGCATTGGCTGGTGCCTGAGACTTTTTTTTTTTTTTAAGATTTATTAATTTATGCATACAAGCTGGGGTACAGGCCAGAGGCATGGGGCAGCGAGAGGGCTCACCAGAGACAGAGTGGGGAGCAGAACAGGCAGAGCGACGGAAATAGTCTGCTGAGGGGAGCATCCGGTAAGGCCCAAGAGGTCTGCCGCACCATGTGGGAATCTCCCTGTCCAGGCGTCGAATTCATGTCGCTGCTGCCAACAGCTCCACAGCGCAGCGCTTAACCACTGCGCCACCAGGGAGTCCCTGGTGCCCAAGACTTTAACCTCTGCACCACCAGAGAGGCCCCTGGCAGAATACCTTTTAGTAAGGAAAACATTCTTATTTATAGATTATTTGTATTTTAACGATAAATTACTTACAAAGTGTTCTAAAACAAAAGGGAAAAGAAACAGTTTTAAGTACTAACCTACATTTGTTTTACTAGATTGAGGAACTTCAGCAGGCATTAACAGTAAAACAAAATGAAGAGCATGACCGACAGAAGAGAATAAGTAATACCCGCAAAATGATAGAAGATTTGCAGAATGAACTAAAGACCACAGAAAACTGTGAGAATCTCCAACCCCAGATTGATGCCATTACAAATGATCTGAGACGAGTTCAAGATGAAAAGGCATTATGTGAAGGGGAGATAATTGATAAGCGAAGAGAGAGGGAAACTCTAGAGAAGGAGAAAAAGAGTAAGTTTTACTAATAAAACTTTGGGTGAAAAGATTTTTATAAAGTGGAAACCTATTTGTCATCTAGTGAACTTTTCTCTCCCCTGATACCATGTCTTTAAATGATCAGTTCTCCTTGGTGAGGGAGCTGACTTCAATTGCCTTAATTAGCTGCCTGTTCTTATGTCAAATTATAGCAGTTGATTTTATTTTCTAAAAATGCTTTACAAAGTCACTGTTGTTTGTTAGATGAAATTTAAACTCTTCTAGCCTTTATAACCTTCCGTAGCTTTGTGCCTTGAAATTTTTCTAGTTTCCTCTTTTTGCTCATATAGCCCCTGTGGATATAGGTCTATGACATTATTCATACAGAGGAGATTTTGTTGTCTGTCGGCTTGCTGTACATGATCAAGAGCAATTTTTAAAAAAAGCCCATTTTCATGTTTATCAAAATACTTGATGTATTTTGTTAAAGAAAATAAAAACTAGAACAGAACATTGGCCAACCCCTTTCAATCTCCAAACCCACGCTCAAGAGTAACCATTTTTAATTATTTTAGCAGTTTTTTTCTGCTAATTTTTATATGGCTTTGTCATATTCTTATTTCATTATGACTTGATTAGTTTTAAGCATTGTCTTTTGATATTTTGTTACTTTAGATCTAAATTACAGCTCATATAACTCCCCTCCCTATTCTAATTCCTTAAATTCCTTATTTTAATCATTAACATTCATTAATACTGATTTATAAAAATTAATATAGTAATTTTGCAATCATTGAGCATTTGTCAGTATTGCTTGAATGCACATTTTATAAGCTAAAAATGCTGGTTTTCCCATCCTTTTTATTTTCCTCTCGTCACTTTTTTAGAATATATCTATCGGTAACTTCCTCAATCAAGACATTTGGGAATTAATTTCATTTTCTTTGCACCCCTGAAAATATCTTTATTTCATTACCCTCTTTTCTTGATTTTGTTGTACATACAATTTTAAGTTAAAAATGTTTCCCAGAATCTTGAAGGTCTTTTGTGATTGTCTTCTGATAGGAAATCTAGTATTTTCTCATTCTTTTGTATGGGACCTACTTATTTTCAGTAGTTTAAAGATCATCTTTTATATCAGATGTTTGGATGGTTGAGAAGGATTTTCCTGGGATGAGTCTTTTTTACTATGCTGGATATATGCTGACTGGTATTTGTAACTTTTAGATGTAAGATATTCTTTTGTAATACTAATAAATTATTTCACTAATTAGAGTTTTTGGAAAAACAGTGCGTTGTTTTATTTTCCCGTTTTAGGTGTGGGTGATCATATTGTACGCTTTGACAATCTTATGAATCAAAAGGAAGATAAGTTGAGACAGAGATACCGTGACACATATGATGCTGTTTTGTGGCTGAGAAATAACAGAGACAAATTTAAGCAGAGAGTCTGTGAGCCCATAATGCTCACGGTAAGAAATTTTGTTCATTTTGATGTGTGTCTATTAGGTTTATTATTGTATCAATTGTAGTTTTTCGTTTTAATTGTAGTTTTTCATTTTCCTTTTTAGACACTGGTTTTCTGGCATCTGGTTTACTGATGAATTCATACATGAACATAAACCTGTACACGTCTAGAAAGTAGTATGCACTGGCAGGTTATTGGCCAAGATTCACTTGTAAAATTAGCTGCGTCATGTGGTTCCTTAGTTTCATAATAGGCAATAGATTAAATATTGTTGAAGCAGAAAACTACTGTAAATAATACGTTGATATCATTGATAAGGGGCACCTCAAGGATAGACAAGGAAAATTTACCTGCTACGATAGAGCATTCTGAGGATTCTGAGAATGAAACCAGCACTTACCTCTTGGTCATTTGATAGCTTTTAATTATGATTATGGGTCATGAAGAATAGGCTAAGCTATATTTAGTCAATTATCTAATGAAGTATATGTCATGCATTTACTTGCAATGTTTCCATATGAAATATTTACAGTTACAAGTTTGGCCATAGAAAGGTATTAAAAAGTGAAAACCACATTCTTGGGTCATATTATAGTAGATACACACACATAGTAAACTTATAACTTACCTAAAGATGACTTAAAGATTATTTTTGCTCGATGATTTTTTGATTCAGGAAAGAACTCCCTATGGATCTTGCAGCATTCTTGAAAGGTTCTATTTTCTGTAACTCATGTTTATGTTACAATTTGCTGAAAACATTTTATGTAGTTTTGTCTTTTATATTAGCAAAATGAGTATGCATAATATTCAAGTCTCTTCTTGCTCAGATATGTATTATTGGATTGTTTTTGCCTGATCAAGAATGGTATATCTGTTTTGAATGCAGATATTATTGTTTGATTAATCTGGTAAGAATTAAAAGAAAATACAATAGAAAAATATTGTGACCCTTAGTATAATGAGTTATTATGCAAGTATAATTGTCAACAGATTTTATTAAAATGCCAACCTTAAGACAATACAAAGTGTTATTAGGTTTGTCCATTCTTCTGTCACTTGATTTCCTAACAATGGCCTATTACCAAGTCAGAATACTAGCTGGTATATATTTACATGTCTATCTTACTACTATGACTGTGAATATGTGGCTTTGAAGAACTTTGCCAAATACTTTCATCACCAATCTCAAGAGAAGTTTGCTAAGAAACTGATGAAACCCACAAGCAGATCAAATCTTTCTTTAAGATATCAAGAAATAAAGCAGTGAACGCAATGGAATATACATTACCCTTGAAAAAAGTGAATCACTCGCCATTGGAAATACACAAACTGGTCAGAAACAACAATGACCCCTATATATGTACCTTCCTGGAGACTTACTGCCTAAATGAGCAGGTGCAAGTCGTCAAAGAATTGAGTAAACATAACCAATTTGCACAAGATGGGGATCCCATAATTTCACACTGCAAAGTATTTCTGATATGTACTGCCTGGAGGAGAGTGATATAGTCAGTTTCTAAACTGGCTTATACAAACGTTTTCTTTTTTTAAAAAGGTGATTTCTTTATCCTTTTTGTAAGGATAACAAACTTCCATTTGCATTTTATGTCATTCTTTCCAATACAGTAATTTGGTACCAAAAAAGAATTGTGAAATAATAGACACTAAATGTTTATAGCATCTATATCCAGGTGATGGTAATTTGTGTGGTTTTATTTTTGTTGTTGTCTATGTGTCTGTTTTCCCATTTTTCTACACTAACTGATACTCTGTAATTTAAAATAGAAAGTAATACTAACATTTGTGTGACAAGCATTGTGTTAACTTTCTTTTAATCTACATTTCTTTTAATCTACATTTAGTCCTATGAGGTATCGATTACTTTCCATACCCATTTTACGGATGAAGAAACTAAAGCTTTCAGAAATTTTAGTACTTGATCAATGTCACACATAGGATTTTAAGTGATAACTGCCTGCTCTGTACTAGTTTGCTGCATTGTTTATATAGAGCACATAAAAATACCTTCTCTTTTATAAAGCTTTACTTTTTTCAAGAAAACTGATTTCTATTTGCTGTTGGTAATCTAGCTTCTCTGAAATTTCATAGATAACACATTTTATATTACTGTTTTGGAGCTTCATTATTCTCTGCATTTCAAAATCCTTATCATCTGCAATAAATAATAGATTGCATTCTTCCTGAAACAACTTACTTTCCTGACCTATCTTAGTATCTTTTATAACATTGATCCTCGCATGCAAAAATGCCTAATCTGTTAATTCTTTTTAATAAATCATTAAATTTATGTTTTAATGATCAACAAGCCTTGGGGTTCCTTTGAGGGCACTAATAATTAGTTAATCCGTTGCAGGAGTTTTCTCATTGGTTCATAAAGTTTTATTTGTGTTTTTTTTTTTTAGAAGTGGGATAGTGGTTTATTTATTTTTAATATATATTTTTATTGTTATTTGTCTTTTACATTTTGTATTCCCCTTGGGTAGCCCACCACCAATTCACCCGTGATCCATCTCCATGGTCCCTTGTGTTCTTTTCTATTCCATTTTGTGCCCGTATTCCCCCCCCTCCCCACCCCCCACCCCCGCTGAGTGTCTCTCTCCTATTTGGTTTCCCTATAGTCCTGTTATAAGTGAAACCATTTGATATTTTTCTTTTTCTTTCTGGCTTATTTCACTGAGTATGATGCCTTCTAATTCCATCCATGTCGCTGCAAATTGCATGTGTTTACCTTCTTTGAATGCTGAATAGTATTTCATTGTGTATGTGTACCACATCTTTGGACATCTGGGTTGCTTCCATACCTTTGCTATTGTGAATAGTGCCGCAATGAACATACGGGTGCATGTATCCTTTCGGATTAGTGTTTTTGTGTCCTTTGTGTAAATTCCCAAAAGTGGGATTGCTGGGTCGTATGGAAGCTCCATGTTTAGCAGTTTGAGGATTTGCCATACAGCTTTCCATAGTGGTTGGACCAGTTCACTTTCCCACCAACAGTGTAGAAGAGTTCCTTTTTCTCCACATCCTTTCCAGCATTTGTTGTTGCCTGTATTTTTAATGTGTGCCATCCTCTCAGGTGTGAGGTGGTATCTCATAGTGGTTTTGATTTGCATTTCCTTGATTATAAGTGATGTTGAGCATTTTTTCATGTATCTGTTGGCCATTTGCTTTTCTTCTTTGGAG
>PVIJ01011025.1:0-56933 GCA_004024925.1 Scalopus aquaticus
CACATCCTTTCCAGCATTTGTTATTGCCTGCATTTTTAATGTGTGCCATCCTCACAGGTGTGAGGTGGTATCTCATAGTGGTTTTGATTTGCATTTCCTTGATTATAAGTGATGTTGAGCATTTTTTCATGTATCTGTTGGCCATTTGCTTTTCTTCTTTGGAGAAGTGCCTTTTGAGCTCTTCTGCCCATTTTTTGATGGGCAATTGAGGGAGTCAGAATTAGAACCCAGATCTCAGATGTTCCCAGAAAATGTCATGGCAAGGTGTTCTGCCAGCTACAGCTAGCATTGAATAGGTCTGGACACACTGCTAGGCAGCACCTGGGTACAGAGGAAGCCCTGGTGTAGAGTCCAGACCTGAGGGCCAGTCTAGGCTCTGCTGCTTTTGAGCAGCATGAATCTGGAAAAGTCACATAAACTCTCTAACCCTAGTTTACTCATCTCTAAAAAGAGATCCAATCATACTACTACAAAGAATTGTGAGGGTTAACTGTGATACTAATAATAATGTCCTTTATCAATAAAAAATGATGAACAATTTCCTTTGAAAAAAGAACTTCTTTTGATTATGAATTAGCACATCCAAATTGTCTCTCTCTGATATAATATGATATAATATATAAAATACATGATATATATAATGTGTGTGTGTGTGTGTGTGTGTGTGTGTGTGTGTGTGTGTAGGGATCACATCTATAAATTTGCACCATAATCAGTGATTTGGAAGATCAGCTAGATCACTTCATGTATTTTCCTAAAGGATTTTAGTACCCATTCAAGTCTGTCATCTGCCCCTAACCATGTCTTGCATGTCGTCAGCATTCAGTCATGATATGTTGACCTAGCCTATGTAGGAACCCAGAACTCAATCATTAACCAGCAGCTCTCTTTCAAAGTTCCATGCAAATCTATTACCCTACAAAGAAGTAAAGGATCTCAGCCAACATATGGGGTTTGATGTTAAAGTCTGTCCAGTGAAAACGAAGAAGAACCCTAAAGATTGCTTGCTAGGACCCTATTAGGGTCCCAGAAAGAGGGACAAAACGAAATTGGGAAGTTATATCCATCAAACACTTACTTGTTTTCTTCCTTGTAGACTCATGATTGGAGAAAAGGCAGAAACATCAGAGAGTGTAGGAAGTTGTAGGCAGGTGGTGACTGCCGAGTAGGAGACAGTTGCACAAATTCTGAGAGAAGGTAGGTAGTTCATCAGGTATGGTCCAGACTCCATTCACATGCTGAGTCGGGGTCCACATCATCTTTTGGGCTAAATTTGTTAGCTTACACAATGGGCTTGGAGCCCCTTTTAAGAAAAAATAATAATTCAATGATGAACATTTATTTAAAGTGAGAAAATAAATTAGCAGTCACAACAAAACACAAGTTTAAGAAACCTAACACAAATAAATGTAACTAATATAAAACAATCTAGAAAAATAATATTTCTCAATTACTTCTTGAAATATGTCTGTAATACTCAGTCTTTTAGTATGATTTTGACTAGTCTTTGATAAATAGGATGAAATTTGGATGAATAGTCGTGTCTCTTCATATGACAACAATCTTGTAATATTTCCTAAAGAGATAATAAAAAGATAGTCTTTCCTCCTTCAATTTTGATTAGAGAAACAATTTCTGAATATAGGCAGCTAATAATAACTACACTTGGACAAGATTGTGGACTATATAGCCCATATTAATATATACCATCTATTCTACACTAGGTGAATAACTGTTCAATTTAGCTCAACAATCCCTGGGATTGTTGTTTATACTCAACAATTTCTGGGACTACTTCACCTTGCAAAAGAAAAGTGTGATATCGAGAGCTTCTGAATTAGCTGTCACCAAAATAGAACATTATCCAAATTTTGTAGACACATAGGACTACGTCAGTATGTTGAGGTCCTAGAGGGGGTCATGTGGGTGATGGACACTGGAGCCTGATCTTTATCAACCTCAGTGTTTCCTGCTTCTATTCAGTTTGTCCTCTACTCACTGAAAATTTGCCAAGGGAGTATAAAGTCAGAAAGTTGGTAATGAAGGGTTGGGGAGAGGAAGAACATATCTTCTAGTCCTGTTAGTTCCTGTTAATATTGTCATAATCCTAATATTCAAGCCGTCTTGAAAACTAGTCAGAATTTCAAGTCTCTTCTCCAGTGGAAATTGTAGAAAAGAACACCATCTTCCTGCCAAAGCTCATGCTCTTCCACTGTAAAAGAAATAAAATCAAAATGTGACTTCATTGGTGTTTAAAGGAAATTAGCCTGACAGAAATGGCTTTTATTATCTTTGGAGAGAATTTTATTACACTATGGTAATGTATTAGAAAGATGCTTTAACACTCACACAGGTCTGATAGGCACTATTAAAGCTCTGGGTTACTAAACTCTTCACTGATGTGGAGGCATGAATGTGACATGTGAATTGGAAGGCCTACTAGGTAACTGCTGTTTTCCCTATATGGAACCCTGGTGGTTTAAAATATCCCTGATCTGCTTAGGGTACCATGGTAGATGACTTAGCACATATGTTGTTATAACCAGAGGACACATTTGGAGTAAGGGAAACTAGGGCTCAATGTGAAATCCAGCTCTATTTTGCATTTCCACCTAGACCACAAAGAAGAGGGAACTGGAGGTTCAAACAGGGACAGTTTCACAAGGCAACTAAAAAAATTAAAAAAAAAAAAAAACCCTTAAAACCAAACCACAACCATGCTCACACTAACCTGGCCCTGTGGAGCCCTAATTCCAGTAACACCCTTGGAATGCATCCACTCTTCCCAAGGCTCTCTCCCAAGACTGAAGGAGCAGAGGTGTGCCTTTTTGCTCACAAGAGACAATGAAGAACAGATTCAGCAATATGGCAAAGCTTTTGTTTCTTGTAGGTAGATGAGCCAGGTGAATAGCTGCAAAAGGCAGATTGACTCTTCAGGATATAGGAGCCTCAGATTGATAGTATAAGCATGATCTAAATCCCCCTAACTCACCTAGATACAGCCTCTGGAAAAATCAGTTCTACATTTAAATATAACAGGTGCATTATGTGTTACACCTGTATACAAATGATTCTACATTTCATGTAGGTTTCATAATTCTAATATTTAATATATACAAGCACTTCATTATTTAAAAGACATTTACAGAGAAATACAACAATCTCAAAATCATCTTACCTACTATGGACAACATTCTAAACATGTTACAAGCCAAGCTGAAATAAATATTTCCCTCATCACTTAACAACTTGAAAAAGAATCATTGACAAATTTTTGGACAAGCTATTTATTGCTGTATGTTGAACATTATAATTGGTAATAAAACTTGAAAAATAAGAAAGACAATTTACATCTGATATTATCCCTTTTCTCCTATCGTCAAGTGACTAGTCCAAAATAATTTGTGATCACAGTGGCTAGTGATCTACATGCTATATTTATTGATATTATAAAAACAAGACGTAAAAGATCAAAAGCATCATCGAATCTCTCTTACTCTGTTCACGGGTAAATGGTAAAATAGCACCAATGCATTGGAGAAAGAAATGACTAGCAATAACTTCCTTGAGGTCATTACTACTTTTTGACATTCTTTTTCTTCTATAGTTCCATTTTAATTATATCAACAGCTGATTTAATTTCTTTAGGAAAGTGTGATAATAAAAAAGTTATTTGGTCATCAAAATATATTACATTTTCTTAATATAATTTAGAAAATTTACTTTTTATTTAAGTGCAGAATGTGCCAAAACATAAACTAGTTCCATAAAACTGAAACTAGTCTTCAAAGGTTTTATGTTTAAACAAATTACAGAACGTTAGACAGAGCAAGTATTTAGAGACTAGATAGATTGCTCCCTCTTCTGGTAAATCAACATATTTCAAAAGTAGAAGACTAAATGTGGCATTTGCTTTACAGTAGTTAAATCAATCAAAGCGATGGCTATCACTATAAACTATTTAAAATAGGTTGCAATTAATTAGAAGAGCCCCTAAACAGAGACCGTAGGAGCTAGATTTGAAATAGGATCTCTGAGGGCTAAAGTTAAGTTTTCTTGCCTTTGTAAGTAGTGAAAAGTTTTTACCCTAAAAACACTTGAAGTATTTCCTAACCACTACTCTCGCATGTAATTATGATTCATATTGAAATCCAAGATGTATGGCAAGTACTATGTTGGGTAGGAGGTGGACTAGCAGAATTATGTTTCCTTACTCGTTTATAAAAAAGTCCAGAAAATATGCCAAGACTCACTTTCCCCTGAAATTTTATTTATTTAATTTTGTCTCGTGTTCTGAAGGGCAGAAAGAGTAGGGAATGGGGATCATGTGATATAACATGTCACAATCCAAAGGAAAAGCAAACCAGGCACTTTGAAACAAAGGATAAAAATGAATTATTTTTCATTTTTTTATTCCTCTGTCGTGTTTGACTCTTGGTTGTTACTGAGAGTCATTCATTAATGAATGGATTGTCTAAAGTATGTTTGCAAATCATTGATTTGGAATTTGCATTTTCCCTCAGAATTAAAGCTGTCAACAGTGATTTTGTTATGAGTCATTTTAAAAGTCTAATAAAAATATAACAGAAAAGAGAAACTATTACATTACCACTGTGTACAAAGAGGGAAGAGTCCTGGGGAAATACCTTGAGAGAGAGAATCCTTAAGAAGTGGAAAAACCATAGTCCTGAGGGTTTTGTTTGCAAAGAATTCCTAGATTAGAAGTGTTCTATGTGCTGTGTAATAGGGGAGGGACCTGGGAGAGCAAGACAGGAAAGCCCAAACAAACTAGTAGAACACCAGAATCTTGGGAAAAAGGTGAACCAAGACACTGTCCAGAGTGAGGGGAATGAAGAATATCAGAGGATATAAGTGGCTATTTTTTTTTAATTGAAGTAACATTGGTTTAAAACACTGTATGTGACTCAGAGGTAGAGGCTCCCAAATCTTTATCTTGTCACCACACCACACCCACCACCGAGGCACCCATGGTCCTCCACCATAGTCCATCCTGCCCTGCGCCACCTGTTTTCTCCCCTCCTCCTCCTCTTCTTTTCTTAAAAGAAACCTATTAAAGCTAAATAAGCATTTTACAGAGAAATTAATTTTTAAAGTTGGCAAAATATGTCACACTTCCAAGATTTTAAGGAACAGTTTGAAAATTCTGAACACAGTAACTTTGGAAAATTCATCAAAAGAATAAAGTTCTAGTTGACAATTAGTGGCAAGCAAAAATTATAGCAGATGGTGAGCCATGCACCACTGGAGAAGATTTAACATTGTAAATGTGGAAGAGGTTATTAGTACAATGATAGAAGTACCTCTGAACTCATTTCTATGCCTCTTTTGTACTATTTTGTTCAATATAGAGTTCATATTGATTTCATAAAAATTAAAAATCACGATTATAATTTGAGATATGACAAAGGTTTTTATCCATTTGAAAAGTTTAGACAATTTCTTCTAAATCAGTAATGATGTACAGTACATTTTGTTAAAGTACATAAATTTATCACTAGTATAAACAAATTTAAGTCACTTAAAAAATTTCCTTGCTGACCTAGAAATTTCACAGTTTAATTTTTTTGAGGCAGTTAGATATAATAGATCTATATATACTAGCTGTTAAGTAACTTCTGCTCATTCAGATGCCTTAATTAAATAGATTTGATGTTTATACTTAAAAACCTATATGAACTTAAAATAAGAAATTGGTATAGTAATTAATTTGAAATAGTTAAACATTGGTTAACTTTTACAGAAAGAGTTAATGGAAGTAAAAGATGACATTGAGCACAAAGTTGAATTATCCAGCATTTGACTCCAGTGAAAGCTTTCATATACACATTTTTGAAAGAAGATAATTAAAGTATTTTAAATTGTATAGTGGCTGAAAATTCTTTCTCACAAGTAGTACAATCACAGCAAAAGTGTTGAAACCAACTAAATATGTATCATAGATACATCACATGTGACTTTATCTGACAAGTAGAGATGATTTGAGTATCCTTCCTTTATGTGAATGAAATCTTAAGTTATCACAGACATCAAATCATTAATGAAGTTAATAGATGTTTTATAAAATAGTTCATAGCATTATCATACTAAATATTTTAAATGTATTATAACACAACAGTAAATAGTCTGTTTTGTTAATATTTTCATATATAAAGCATTATTTTTGTTGTTGTGTATTATTTTTTTAATCTCTCTCTGATATGGTTCCCCAAAATTTTAAATATCACTTAGATATAGAATTTTTCATTATTTTATCTTCCAATCTAATGTCTGTTCCCATCTAATATTAAAAATAGAAATTTTAAGTTATTGGCTAAATGTTCTTTCTTTTTTCCCCTAGTGTTTAGTCATCATGCTTATGTAATTAATCTCTATACTTATTTATACAGCACAAACTACAATTTTGTATCCTTTCACTAACACCTCCCCATTTCCTGCAACCTTAGTTTCTGGTAACCACCATTCTACTCTCTGTTTCTATGAATTTGACTTTTTTCAAGATATTTTTAATGCCTAATTTTATCGGACAAGAATTGCTCAAAGAAAAGATGCTGGAGGAATTTATTCCAGTTCTTTAGGATTAAAAAAGAGGGAAATAGAGAGTAACTGATTTTTATAATCCTGTACATCATTAACCTGAAGAACGCTATTACATAGTTTTAATTGTCAAGCAAAGAAAGGAATGCTGCATTTAGATGTACTTATCCATCATTAAATACTACCAAAGACTCTGGAGGAGTTCCTTTTCATACATGATCTGGTAAATAAGGGTAAAAATATCCTTTACCCACACTGTGCAAATATCCACTGCTTCAAGCCAAGCTCTTATGCTTTCATACATAGTTGGCTCAGAATTGCTTTTCAAGAACAAATACTTCCAAAACCTATCTGTTGTCCTTTTCTATGTTAATATCACTTTTAGCAAATAGTTTTGATAGCATGTATGTTTTGAGAAAACTGAACAGTTTTGAAATACAGAATTAAACCCACAAATACACAGGCAGCCACTAGAGTAATGCTTTACCTTTCACCATTCTAAGAGAGGAAGCAAACATTTACAGTAGCAAGTTATGTTGAATATATTTTCAGGAACCAAATGCTATCTTGCCCAGGCTGAATATATATTAAAATAGGACATTAGTTGGCATATATGTGTGGCATTCTCTTTCTCAAAAAAAAAGTAGCAAGATCACTTTGACTTGTTACATTAGAATTGCCTCTCCTGGCCTCCCTGGTGGCGCAGTGGCTGAGCACTGCGCTGTGGAGCTGTCGGTATCTCGTGATGTGAGTTGGATGCCCAGCCAGGGAGAATCCCACATGGTGCGGCAGACCTCTCCTGCCTCGCCCGCTGCTCCCCTCAGCAGTGTATTTTTGATCTGCCTGTTCTGCTCCCCACTCTGTCTCTGGTGAACCCTCTCGCCGCCCCCACGTCTCTGGCCTGTACCCCAGCTTGTATGTATAAATAAATAAATCTTAAAAAAAAAAGAATTGCCTCTCCTACATAATGACAGTAAGGTAATCTGTCTTTACTTCAGTCCTGAGAGGAAAGGGAAGTTAGTGTATTCTATTTTGTCAATACAAGGTGTTCTTGTGATTCTAGGCACAGGGATAGTAATGAGAAGAGTTGAAATGGGAACAAATGGTAACCCATATGTGCCCCGACGAATCACCACTGTGTTCCCTATTAGATTTGGTACCCAAGTTTGGAAGTAGACTTCTTTGTGCTACAAATGCACATTTCCTTAGATAAAATTGTTATCATCTGCTTATCTCGCAGGTGTTAAATGATGGAATGGTGTGAATGAGAAACTTATAATACTAAAGAAAATTTTTGTTTTTTTTTAAATATTTATTTTATTTTTGCATACAAGCTGGGGTGCAGGCCAGAGGCGTGAGGCGGTGAGAGGTTTCACCAGAGACAGAATGGGGAGCAGAACAGGCAGAGCAGCGGAAATACACTGCTGAGAGGAGCAGTGGGTGAAGCAGGAGAGGTCTGCTGCGCCATGCCATGCGGGGTTCTCACCTGCACGGCATTGAATTCAAGCGCAGCCCCCGACAACCCCCCTCCCACTGCTCCTGACAGCTCCAAAGAGCTGCGCTTAACCTGTTGCCTCACCAGGGAGGCCCAATACTAAAGAAATTTTAAGACTTGTACTGCATTCTTCTCTAATCACCAAATTTCTCAAACTATGTTTAAATAGGTCTTGTATTTCTGAAGTGTATAAAGCAATTGTGAATTTCAGATTTCAGAGATTTTTTCCCCCTTAGGCCACTGGACTATTTGAAATTTCTTCTAATGGTATTTTTGTATTTTGAAGTACTTTTTTTAAAGTGGCAAAATAGTGTCAGCAGGTATGTTTAAGTCACATTTGGTAATTGTATAAAGTGTAGAATGAAATTAAAGAGTGGAATCTCTCCATCTGAATTGATTTTCTACTGTAGAACTTACATATTCCATATTCTATGCCTTGTTATTTTTTAATATAATTTGAAATTTATCAGACTTGAACTACATTCTTCTCCAATTTTTAACCAGCTTATAACTATATCCAAGGAAGTATGGGCTGTAGTGATTTAAGTTCCCATTCATTAGCTTATTCAGGAATAATTTATTGAACATTTACTCAGCAAATGAGTATTTGATTTTCAGATTGGTGCTGCTGTGTTTTCAACAGTTTTCTTATATTACGTGAAATATAATTCTAGTTGTTTTCTGTTCCAGCAGTGATTAGGAAAAATTTCAAGTTATGTTTTTTATTATCTTCCGTGGAAGGGTGAGAAAAGGAAAATAGGAGTCAGCTTGTTATCAGGACTATCCAAATGATTACTATTTATGATGGCCTCATTTAAGAAAAAGAAATATAAGTAGGTATAGTTTAGAATATATTGTTTTTAGTGATTTTTATGCATGTCATTGAGACCTTGCCCTACATTCATTTTAATATCAGATAGTGTGTTCAAAATTTGAAGGAAAAAAACAGTAAAGCTGATTAATAACTATATTAATTACAAAATTGATAATTTCTAGAGGAAACAAAATGTCAAAATTTGAGCAGAGGTAGAGAATTTGAGTGGCAAAATGATTATGGAGAAACTGATATAAATGTGTGTTTTGATAGAAATAAAAAGAATAGTAATTATAGCAATTGAAATTATGAAAGTGGAAAAGGAGGTAATTTTGTGTAGAATTCCTACCCAGGTCTCCTCAAGTTGTATCAGGATGTATGTGTAAGTAAGATAACTTCCTATACTCCTCAACTAGTCTTTTTCCAGATAGTCTATTTCTTTCCAGTGATTACTCCTGATCATGTAATCACTTGTAATTAATCTCTGTTAATGAGCATCAACTGATAGGGAAGGGAGGATTAAGGGAGAGCTTGCTGGATATTTGGACAGTGATAAAACCAAATAATATATGGCATTTGTGATATAAATATTTACTTTCATAAGAGCACTAGTATAGAGTTGTTCACACATTCATTCATTAAATAATTATCAAAACTATACTACATGTCAGGTACTATTTTAGTCCCCTAAAGATACATCAGTGAATGAAACTGATAAAATTCTCTCAACAATGTAGCCTCCCAGAATAAATGACATAGGTAATAAATACTATAATAACTGGATTATATGTTATTTTAGGTTATATGTTATTTAAGATTACAAATTATTTAAAGATTTAAGATTACATATTATTTAAATTTTTTATTATTGTAGACTCTGCTATTATATTATTTTAGATATTTTTATTTTATATATTACTTTAATTATATATTATTTTAGGTTTCTCTAAAAAAGCTAAGAGGGAAAAGGGTAAATCATGGAAAGGAGCACTAGCAGTGCAGATCAGGAGCAAGTTGCAATATTAAATAAGAGAATAAAGTGGACCTCATTGAGAATATGGGACTTGAACAATAAATTTAAGGAGGTAGAGATTACTCTATTGGACATTTGCAAGAAAGAGATTCCAGGCAGGCATTAGGGACATCTAGAGGAAAGATCCTAAAAGGGAAGAAGCCTGCAACAATATAGGAGAAAGAGTAAGAGATGAATAAGAAAAATAAGGAGAGGGAAAATGATGAGCGCCCTGTCAGTCTTTGTAAAACTAGCTTTACCCTGTGAAATGAAGAGATATGACAGCATTTTGAAAGAAGTTACATGATGTGGTTTAGACACTAAAATGTCCACTCAGACTGCTCTTTTAATAGACTACAAGAAGTTGAGAGTAGAAGCAACTGCAGAAAGCATACCTTAGATAACGATCACTATTCAAGTTTAACAACAATGAATGGGATATAAAGGTGGCCAGATTTCCGATATATTTAAGTGGAAGAGTCAGTATATTTCCTGGGAGTAAGGAGATAGGTTGTGTAAGGAAGAGCAACCAAAAAAAGTGCAGGTGATCTATTCTGAACAAGTTCAATAATGGAGTCAACTAAGATTGGGAACATGAAATGTAGAGTATTTTGGGGTGAAATGTTAAACGTTCTGTTATAGAAATATTAAATTTCACATGTCATACCCCCCAAAAAATATTTAGATAATAAAATTGAGAGTTCTGTAAGTTCATAATAGTGTCACTTAGATAGCATGCCCAATTACCATTTTAAAGATTAATATGGCTTCAGAGTATACCTACTTTTAAAGGAAGACACAATTTAAATTTGTTTCACCATAACCAATGTTGACTACCAGGGAGGAATCCTTAGCATAATCGTGTGGTGAGTTCATTAGATCTTGACCAAGGGCCTCAATAGGAAAGATAAAAATAAAAATGAGCATATAGTCTGATTAATTGGCCGACATCAGTCAAATGAAGATAATTCCCAAATAATCCACAGGATTTTGCTACAGAGAGAACAATTTGTTTTGCATCAATGTAAGCATTTATGAGTTCATGGAATTCTTTAGTCTCTTGCAAAAAAATTATAATCTGAAAATTACAGAAGGACATTCATGCGGTGGCATTGGTATAAAAATACCATTTATGCCAAGTTATTTTCTCTGGCAGAAATTTTGAGTTCCCATTTAACTTTAAATATCAGGAGGGTATACATGACTCATAACCTTCATTTTTTAACCTTAATTTTTTAAAGATTTATTTTTATTTATTTATTTATACAAGAACTGGGGTGTAAGCCAGAGGTTGGGGAAGTGAGAGAATTCACCAGAGACAGCGGGTAGCAGAACAGGCAGATCTACTGAGATACACTGCTGAGGGGAACAGTTGGTGAGACAGGAGAGGTCTGCTGTGCCACGTGGGTTAGCTCCCTGCCCAGGGATTGAACTCATGCCTCAGTGGCTGGCGCAGTAGCTGATGATAGCTGGATAGCTTGATAGCTCTGAGACTTTAACCCCTATGCCACCAGGGATGCCCCTAACCTTAATTTTTAATCAGTAAGTGGGATTTCTCAGCTTTTCCTTGTGAAATCCTAAGAAATCAGCTTTTTATTTTTCAGAATTTCATAGGAAGGAACTTATCTAACAATGAGAGAAAGATGAGAGATTGGAATACATTTTTCATCTTCCCGCTACCAACAAACCTCCAACAAGTTCTATGACTTTTGATGGCTCTGCATATATGCTATTATAGAAATGTATTTGCTACAATCACATGTTATCAGTGGGTTCTGTAAGAAGGTTTCAGTGACACAGGGAGCTAATAAAGCAGACAATATGCTGTTAGGTTTACAGTTTATCTCCTGCAATTCCTTCAGTAAAAGAAAAAAAAAAAAAAAGCCTAGCAGACAGGAAAAATTAGAACCAGATGGTTACAGGCCCTATTCTGTCACATAGATATGGAGTTAATGGGATTAACAAATAGTCCTATTTTCTTAATGAAGTAATACTATTTTTTAAAAAACAAGGAGGGCATTTTATAACTACATCTACCTGTTTTTACAAATTCTTGCTTAGGTGTTATCTTGTCTCGTCAGTGCTGTATCACTCACATAGATGTTTTTCAGAGTCCTTCCAGTTGCTTACATCTGCCAACCACTTTTCTCCACCTCAGCCACAGCTGGTCTATTCATCTGCTTATGTTGTTGAAGTTATTGAAAGACATGACCTTAATTTGCCTTGTGAGATTTCTTATTAGCAGTGAAAATGTGCTTTTGCCTCTGATCTCACTGTTGACGCTGTTTAAGTGAAAAATAAAAGGGCAGTGCTTCATTCTATAACCAAAACCAATTTTATTAAATATGAAGATTTTTTTCTTTGTTCCTTTTTCTTTTTTGGGGGGATGCATAAAACTTTTATGAAGTTCCCTTTCTGACTCTACTAAGTACTCTCCTCTCCACCTTCATTCCCCAGGGGCAAACACAATTCTGATGAGCTCTCAAATCTGTGATTTTTTTTTGGTCATTTATGTAATTGCATGTGTATCTGAATGTACTATTTCATCAGGTACAATTTTATGTAAGTAGTAATACATAGCACATTTTTTGAGTAATCACCTTTACTTTTATGAGTTTTATTGTCAACATATCTCCTTCTAGTTCATTCATTTTAACTGCTATTTTGTTTCCCACTTCATGAATAATTATATATTTTTCACTCTTTCATGTTAGACATTCAGATTGTTTCCAGATTTTTACTCTTACAAGGAATAGAACAATGACCATTCTCTTAGATGTATTTTCTGCATAAAGATGAAATTTTCCAGGATAAATTCTTAAGAGAGGAATACCCTTGGTTTTTCCATATTTCTATAGCTGAACATAGCAATTTCCAGAGTTTCATCAATATACAGGCAAATTTTTAGTACAGACCTTTTTCCTCATAAGAGTACTAATATTTGGAATTCCTAAACTTTGTTTGCTTTTTTTTTAAGTGTTACTAATAAGGTTGGGGATATATTCATATGTGTTTTTTGACATTGTTCTTTTGCAGTTTGTGTTTTCCTGAATATACTCAGGTTTTTTTTTAAAAATGGAGCTTAATTTATATATGATTTTATTTTGCAACACAGCATACAATATAGTGACTTGATATTTTTAATTCTGTTCTTAAACTCCTCAGGTTTTTTGTTGTTGTTGTTCAATTATTGTATTCTTCAATTGTATGACTTCTATTTTGTACTTTCTGATATGTTCTGTTTTTTTGTTGAATTTGTTCTCCTAAGTTAGATGAGCATCTTTCAATTACTTTGAATTCCTTATCTGGGAGATTTCTTATCAGTGTTCTTAAAGTCTCTTTCTATTTTTTCAATCTTATTCTTGTAACTTGAACTTATCCATTTCATTTCTCTCTTTGTTTCCACCTATTATGTGAAAAAGCTACCTCTACTACTTCTGGAAGAGTGGCCTTCTATAGGTTTTGAACCTTATTGTTAAACTTTTCCTTGTGCTTTGGTCGTCTTTGAACCTTTACAGATTTCTAGACAGTCTGATTTATTCTTGGCAGGTCCCCATGTTGAGTGTTTACCAAAACAAATCAGCATTCCAAGGGGAAAGAGCTCAGTTAGCTCCTAACTTCAGGCTGGTTGGGAGGCGAGACTTTCAGGTTTTAGATTTTAAGGTGTGTCAGTGTGTTTGGTTCTGTGGGGCCTTAGTCGTAAACCAAGCTGGCCTGCAGGTCTAGCTGTCTGGCGGTGTCCCCTTGTGGATAGCTGAAAAAAAAAAAAAATCAGGGTTCTCAATGACTGTTATAATTTCCTGAAATAATTTCAAAGAGAAATTATCTTGAAAAGTACTGGAGAGCTTTAGCAAGGCCAAGGGCAAGTGCAAAGACAGCATCCCACCTGTGTTCCATGAGAGCTCCTGAGACATCAGTGGTATCAGGACAGATTGCAGCTGGAGGTGGGGTGAGCCCTGTCATGTTGAATGGTGCTGAATTGTGTGGTGATTCAGTGGCAGGCAAGGGAGTGTGGGAAGTCCTGTCCAATTCAGATGTGCTGGTCCAGGGGTTACTGTGAACCTGGCCTCCAAATGAAGTCAACATTGTGGGGGATGGTAAGTCTGCAGTCCTAACAGGATAGAGAAAATGCGAAGTGGTGCCTGCCAGTTTCAGCTCTAGTAAGGTAATGTGAAAGCAGAAAACTGGCATCTGTGCATGCTTCTGTCTCTAGAGAAACTTCCAGCAAACCTTTTCCCCACTGGCAAATACTTGATTGTTAGCTCATGAGTCTCCTTCATGTAGGACTTCAGTGCTTTCCAAATTGCTACTCTTGTGCTGGATCCCAGGGTGGGTGATTTTTCACATTGTCCTTTAGGAGAGGTTTCTCTGTCCTCTGTTACCTCATGGGTCTCTTGGTCACAAGCCCCATTGTTTTCAGAAGTTTTTTTTTTCTTTTTTTTAATTGTTATTATTATTTATGTCTTTTACATTTTTGTGTATTACCCATAGGTTACCCATCACCAATTTACCTGTGAACCGTCACCATAATCCCTTGTGCTCTTTTCTCCCCTTTTTTGAACCCTTATCCTCCCCCTCCCTCACTGAATGTCTCTCTCTTATTTGGTTCCTTTATATTCCTCCTATAAGTGGAACCATTTGATATTTATCTTTTTCCTTCTGGCTTATTTCACTGAGCATGATCCCTTGTAGCTCTAACCTTGTTGGTGCAAATTGCATGTGCTTGTCTTTTTTGATTGCTGAATAGTATTCCATTGTAGATATGTACCACATCTTCTTGATATAGTCATCTGTTTTGGGGAATCTAGGTTGTTTACATATCTTAGCTATTGTGAACAGTGCTGCAATAAACATAGGTATGCATGTATCCTTTTGGATTTATGTTTTTGTGACCTTTGGGTTCATTCCCAGAAGTGGTAGTGGTTTTCAGAAGTTTTGAGTGACCTGTCTTACATTCATTGATATGACACTGTAAGACATTTTGCCCACTTCCAATTCATGAGATGTTGTCTCATGCTTGCCTCTAAAGCTTAAAGGTTTTTTAACCTATTTAGAAATGCCATTCAGCAATAAATGGGGAACCAACTACTAATACACAAAACAAATATGAATGAATCACTGAACTAGGCTGAGTGAAATAATTAGTATGTCAAATAACACATGCTTTATGTCTCTATGTGAAATTTTAAAAATCAATGCATAACCAATTTGTGGCTGAAAATTCAGAAGAGATCTATCTCTAATTAAATTAAGAATATATTCTCAGACAAATTATGGATCGTTTGACAGAGACCTCAAGCTACTTCTGCACAACACCCATCAAATTATTTGAATGTAGATTATTGAAGAGTAATAGCACATATGGAAGGCTACATTTAATGTTTTCTTTAAAAAATGGTTTCTCAACATTTTTGTTTCCTCCATTCTTCATATTTCTAGATCCCTATGCACATCTTCACCACAAAATAAAAGTCTGTGCATCAGTGTTGCAAGCCTACCTAAAGTATTAATGACAACTATATGAATACCTTATTAACACATTTGGGTTCAATCTTAAACTAGAAGATCCTTGGCCAGTATTTTTTTTCCATCTTTCTAATCCCATCATTTTGGTCTTAGTCTTTTGTGGTGAATGAAATAACTGCTATTGATAGTAAGACGAGAAATCCCTAGGTATATTTCCAATAACTTAGTCTTAAATGATAACACAGGAAAATGTCTTTTAACTGGAAAGGATACAAACCTTCATTTCCAGATTATAAAGGTTAATGTGAATTGATCTATATATGAAAAACCTAAAACTTTTGGATACAGCTGAAATCCAATAGATGGCAGTGAAATACAGAAAATTCACTGGTTCTTGAATTCTTTATTGTATTCAAATGGTAAGCATCTAATCTATTGCCAATTAAAAGCTCCTATACATTATAGAATTGCTTTAGAATCATGTTGTATTTTTTAAAATATTGTAAGATTCTGGATAAGAAATAGGTCCAAATTTAATAGGTCCATGAGGATGCTGTGTCTTTGTGGCCGTGTTTAAGATTGCATAAGAAAGTTTGTGGTAAATTCAAGTGTAGAATCGTGATTCAGTGGTCTGTGTGTGAATTCTAGATCCATTTCACAGACAGCTTTTTTTATAGATTGAAGCTAATTTTAATTAATGCTTATAATTCATGGATGAAAAAGAAGTGCAAGATCTGTAGGAGTCAGGCAGGGGTTAAACCATGAAGGAATTAAACCTAGGAAGTACTGGCAGTTTCACTGTAAATGCAAAGCGTAATGCAGTACAGTTTAAATCTTATCTTTTTATTGTTATAATCATTTGGGACATTTTAATTTTAAAAAATAGCCTGTTTTCCTGTAGGCCCCCAAAGTTACTGATTTAATTTTCCTGAGAAGGGTTATGAGAATTGGCATTTTAAAAAATTTCCCCAAATGATTTTAATATTTGGTTATGGTTGAAAACCTCTGGGCTAGTAGTAAAAAACATTGGCTTTGGAATCAGAGACTCAATAATTTGATCTGTGCACTCCCACTTCCAAACTCAGTAAACTTTTATACAATTTTTAAAATCTCTAAGCCTGGGTTGTCGCATATGTAAAATGGATGGTAATAATTTTACCTACCTCATAAACTCAAACTGTTCTATAAACTCTATGTATGTGACAACATTTGAATGTGTTTTTTGATTCTTTACCTGTGCTTCTATTTTACTTTATTGTTACTGTGTTAACCTAATTTGACATATTCATGAATTTCTTATTTGAGGTTTTCTTATTTCGTTCAAAAAATGTTCAGGTTAATATCATCAAATTTGAAATGTAATACTACTGAATTAAATGGCATTTTTATGATGTTCGCCAGTTTCTTTTTGTGGCACAGGTATAAGGATTACCATGTGGTAGGGATATTTGTATTTCTATTAGTTAGCTGTAGCTGCATTATGAGTCACTTCAAAATTTAGTGACTTAAAAAAAACCCACGTAATTAGCTCTTAATTCTTTCAGTCAATTTAGACAGATCTCAGATGGGCGGTTCTCCTGGTTTCAAGTAGTCACCACTATAATTCCTATGTCACTAATCAGCTATTAGGTCTGCTATGGGCAGGCTGGGCTCAGCTGAAATAATGTGCCTTGACTTAAGAAAGTCTCTAATATTCTCAAATGGTAGTCTGGGTCTCTTCTTGAGGTATGACAGGAGTCCCAAGAGAGCTGGCCAGTGCACACTAAACTTCTTGGTTTTAAGGCTCAAAATTGGTATATCATCACTTCTGGTACTGTTTGTACAAGCAAATCACAAGTCAAGTCTAAATTTAAGGCATAAGGAATAGTTGCCATCCTTTTATTAGAGAAGTTGCAAGGAATGCAGATAAAGAAAAGTATGAAGCATCAGGAGAATTTTTGCAGTCTAACATTATCTTCTCTGAGTTTTTGCAAAAATAAAAATTGTAGTATATTGGGAATTATATAGAGACCGGTATCAGTTAATCTTTGGGAAGAACCTTATGATAGTTTAAATGAGCTCCCTGTCACTGCTGGCATCCAAGCCAATGCCATGCCATTTTGAAAAGATAATAGATATTATAGGAGTGACTGATACATTATTTAGAATTGAAAAGCAGTGATTGATGTTGTCTTTGAATGTAAACTTTCATTCTTTGAGATATTTTAATCTGGAATTTGAAAAGTGAGTAAAATGTAAATTGCAGGTGGATCAAACATTCAAGGGCTTACCTGTGAAAGGTAAATCTTAGAAATACAATTGTCCTTTGAGTCCAATTTAGCCATCCCTCCCCTCTTTCCCTTATGATAACCACTAACTGGTCTTATATTCCAGAAGTTTGTTTTTGTTATATTTAGTTCATGTGTTTGTTCTGTATGCCAGAGATGAGTGAAATAATCTATTTGTTATTCTCCATCTGGTTTATTTCACTAAGCATACCTTCTAGGTTCTCCAAGTCGTTGCACATGGCATATTTTATCTTTTTATAGGTGAATAGTATTCCACTGTGTATTTATACCACATCTTTTTTATCCATTTGTCAGTTGCTTAGATTGTGCTTAGATTACATCTCTTTCTTTGCTGGTATAATGCTGTTTTAATGAATATGGGTGTCTATATATTTCTTTGCATTAGTGTTTTTGTAAATTTTGGGTACATACCCAGAAGTAGAATAATTGGATCATATGTAATTTCTGTTTTTAGTTTATTGTGAAATCTTCATACTGCTTTCCATAATGGCTGCACTAATTTACATTTCTACTAACTGTACAAGTGTTCTTTCTCTTCACATACTCTCCACACCTATTGTTTGTTGTTTTTGAATAAAAACCAGTCTCATAGGTGTGACGTAACCTCTCATTGTATTGATATGCATTTCCCTAATAATGAAAGGATAAGTATCTTTTCATATACTTATTGTCCACCTGCATCTCTTCTTTGGAAAAGTACTCAGATTCTCTACCCATTTTTTTTAAATGGATATATCTTTATTGTCAAGTTTAATTTCTTTTCATATTTTGGGTATAACCTCCTGTCACACATATTCTGTGTAACTATCTTCTCCCATTAAGTGAGATGTCTTTTCATATTGATTCATGCATATTTTGTTGTGCTTTTTATTTGATGTATTTATCATTTTTGTTTTTGTTATTTATTTTTGTTTTTGTTTCCCTTTTCATGGGAGTTGAGTTCCCAAATACATCTTGGAGACTTGATGTCAAGGAGCATATCACCTGTTTTCTTTTATGTATTTTATCGTTTCAGATTTTGCATCCAAGTCTTTAAATCATTTTGAATTGATTTTTGTGTATGGTGTTAGGGAGTGATCTATTTTCTTTCTTTTGCATGTGGTTGCTCAATTTTACCAATACCATGTATTGGACCGACTTTCCTTGATCCATTTTGAGCTCTTGGCTCCTTTGTCATAAATTAGTTGTCCATATGTGTGTGTGGTTTTATTTCTGGGCTCTCAATTCAGCCCCATTGATTGACATGTCTATGCTAATTTCAATACCAAGTTCTCAAATTACTATCATTTTGTAATTTAGTTTGAAATTGTGGAAGTGTGATACGCCATTTTTGTTCTTTTTTTCCTCAGGCATGTTTTTGTTATTCAGGGTCTTTTATAGTTCCAAATAAATTTCATGATTTCTTGTTCTATTTCTTTGAAGAAAGCTGTTGGGATTTATTTATGATAGGAATTATGTTAAAATATGTATATTACTTTAGGTAACATAATCATTTTAACAATGCTTATTCTTCCAGTCCACAGACACTGACTACCTTTCCATCTCTGTGTCTTCCATGCCTTTTGATAACACCGTAATATTTTTCAATAATAAGTTTTCCACTTACTAAATTTATTCTAAGAGATTTTATTCTTTTCATGTAACTATAAATTGAATTGCTTTCTTGATTCCTCTTCCTGGTGGTTTATTATTTCTGTATGGAAATGAAACAGATTTTTGTATATTAATTTTGTAGACTACTACTTTATTATTTCTAATAGCTTTCTAATGAGTCTATAGGATTGTCTACATATATTTTCATGTCATCTGCAATAATAATAGTTTCACTTCTTCCTTTCCAATT
The DNA here is from genome assembly GCA_004024925.1 of Scalopus aquaticus. Classification (NCBI taxonomy): domain Eukaryota; kingdom Metazoa; phylum Chordata; class Mammalia; order Eulipotyphla; family Talpidae; genus Scalopus; species Scalopus aquaticus. Next base: position 19,474 of record PVIJ01011025.1, read on the forward strand.
TGGATACCTTTTATATGCTTTTGTTGTATGACTAATATTACTAGAACTTTCAACAGCATATTGAATATTAGTGGTGAGAGGGGATGTCCTTCCTTGTTCCTGGTCTTAGAGGACAAACTTTCAGTTTTTCATCAATGAGTGATGGAAACTGGGTTTGTGCTATATATCCTTTATATTTTGAGGTATATGTCCTCTATATTCACTTTGTTGAGGGTTTTATCATAAAAGTATGTTGAATCTTGTACAAATGCTTTTTCTGCATCTACTGAGATGGTCATATGGTTTTCATCCTTTCCATAATTGATGTGCTGTCTAATGTTTGTTGATTTGCTTATGTTGAACAAACCTTGCATGCCTGGAATAAATCCCACTTGATCATGGTGTATGATTCCTTTAATGTATTGCTGAATTCTTTGCTAGTGTTTTGTTACAGATTTTTGCATCTATATTCATCAAAGATATTGATCTAACAAAATGTAAAAGACATAAATAACAATAAAAATATATATTTAAAAAAAAAAAAAGATATTGATCTATAGTTTTCTTTTTGTGTGTGATACCTTTGTCTGGTTTCAGTATCAGGATAGTATTGGCTTTGTAAAATGTGCTTGGAGGTTTTTCTTCCTTTTCAGTTTTACAGAGGAGTTTGAGAAGGACAGATCTTAATTCTTTTTTTAATTTAAACCATATAGTCCTGGGCTTTTGTTGCTTGGGATTTTTGATTACTGTTTTAATTTTGTTATTGATGATGGTTGAAGTTTTCTATTTCCTGATTTTCTATTTCCTGATTTCTATTTCTATTTTCCTGATCAGTCTTGGAATGTGTCTGTTACTAAGATTTTGCCAGTTTTTCTAGGCTGTCCAATTTTTTGCCTTATGATTGTTCATGAAGTTCTCTGACAATCCTTAGTATTTCTATTGTATATGTTGTATTTTTGTGTCAGCTGTAACTTTTGCTCTTCCTTTTCTGATTTTATTTGTGTTGTATTTCTCTTCTTCTTTGTGAGTCTTACTGAAGTTTTGTCTGTTTTGTTAATAATTTCAAAGAACCAGCGCTTGAATTTGGATTGCCTTTTGATCTCCATTTCATTAATTTCTACTCTAATTGTTATTATTCCCTTACATATACAGACTTTTGGCTTTTCTTTTTCTATTTCTTCTAGGTGTGAGCTTAATTTTCATATTTGTGATTCCTTATGTGATTCCTCAAGCTAGGCCTGCATCACTATAAAATTCTCTCATAGTATAGCTATTGCTGCATTTCATAAGTTCTGGTAAGTCATACTCTATTTCCATTCATCTCCAGGTACTCTTTGATTTCACCTTTCTGAAATTTCCCCAGTAGTTGTTCAGTAGGATGTTGTTCAGTATTTGTTCAGTAGCATGTTGTTTATTATTCATAAATTTCTGAATTTCTCTTTTTGAGTATTTCTGATTGATTGGTTGATTGATTGATTTCTACTTTTATACTTGTTATAATCCAAAGAGCTTCAATCTTCATTAACTAACTGAGACTTGTTTTATGTCACAACATATGATCAGATGTTCCTTGAGCATTTGAAAAGAATGTTTATTCTTGGGTATTGGGGTAAAATGTACTGTAAATACCTATTAAGTCCACCTCATCCAATTTGTCATTTAAGACCATTGGTTCCTTGGGGATTTACTTTCTAGATGAACTGTCTAGCTGAAAATAAGTTGTTAAAGTCCCCTATTATTATTTTGTTGCTATGAATGTCCCCCTTTAGGTCTGCCAGTATTTGCTTTATATATTTTGGTGCTGCTGTATTAGATGCATATATATTGATAATTATTATCTTTCCCTGTTGCAGTGACCCCTTTATCATTACATAATGTCCATTTTCATCTTTTGCTATCTTTTGTGGCTGGAAGTCTATTGTATCTGATATAAATCAGGCAGTTCCAATATGTTTAAATTTTCCATTAACTTGGAGTACCAGTTCCTTCTCCTTGACTTTAAATTCTATGTTTTATAGTTTAAATGAATCTCCTGAAAGCAGCATATCATTAGGTTTTGCTTTTAAATTCATCTAGCCACTCTGTTTTTTGATTGGTGAGTTCAGTTACCTTACATTTAAGGTGATTATTGATACATGAGGACTTGCGACTGCCATTTTTGTTTTTAGTTTTCTGGTTCTGTCTATTTATTTCCATGTCTCCTGTACTGCAGTCTGTGTCGGTCTCTGAGGTGCAAGGAGTTCCTAGTTACCATGGGAAAAAGACAGGCACTTTCTTCAAATATTTTCATTTCCTATTTCACAGTCTTTGTTCTTTCACTCAGGACTCCACTCCTAGAGCACTACAGTAAAGTCCCAGTCCCAGACTTCTCACCCAGTCAATCTACCTAGATGAAAATGCTCTAATATCCCTTTGTGCACTTGCTTACAATTCTACAATACTTTAGTACATCAGATGTCAACCTTTTGCCCAGACACCAGACTCTGCATGCTGCAGTCCTGCCCACCTATAATGATAATTACCATCTGACCGAAAGCAGAGCGCTATCTTGATGTCAGTCAGAACTGGTCAAATATGTAGGGCTCCTGTTATAGCTGAAAGGGATTTGGAAATAGTTTGCTCATTCTGAACCAACTATCCCTAAGACATAATTATAGTCATAAGGATTCAATCCTAGATTACCTTTGAGAGCATTAAGTAGGACTGCTCTGCCTGAACCATTTTATTAGCACCCCTTTGACTAGATGTCCATCTTCACTCCTAGTAGTTATTTCAGATGTTTGCTTGGTCTAGTGCCCAGATCTATCCATCTGTTCCTCTTGTCTCAATCATTGTCCCTAAAATCATTCCTGATGGTATTCTTGTTAGAATGAGGGAGAGGCAGGGCATCTCAACACTGCTGATGAATTAATCCTCTTACTACATCACCCTATATTAGCAGCTTAGTGACCCCAAGTAGGAACTTTGCTTTGAGTTAAATCAAAGTCCAAATTTTCTCTTGGTCTTAACTTAAACAGCTGCCTCCTTCCTGGCCTGGTCTGGTCTAGATCTTCTTGCCCAATGGTTTCCTGTGATCCATTATTCAGCACCATCAGATTTTGTTCATTTGCTTCCTAACAGGAGCTCCCAGCAAGTCTCATGGCAGTGACTTATAGTACCTGTTATCTGCCAGTTCTCCTGGATAATCTTTTCATGATCCACTTCTTCTTAACTTATTGTCATCAAAAAACCCCAAAATTTTACCTTCAAAAGCTGAATAATTCCATTTTCAACCAATTATTTCCGCCAATTATTACAGTCATTTGTTTTAAAAAATATTTCGCTGCAGAATTTTTTTGGCACTTCAAAATTTCTCTTTTCTACTATCCTACACATTCATACACACACATAGTTATTTGGAACATAATATCTTGCACATAACAGGGAGCACTATTGGTGTTTCTATTTTATTTTATTTTTTTTTTTTAATTAATTTTTTTTTTTTAAATTTTATTTATGTATACAAGCTGGGGCACAGGCCAGAGGCACAGGGCGGCGAGAGGGTTCACCAGAGACAGAGTGGGGAGAAGAACAGGCAGATCAGAAATACACTGCTGAGGAGAGCAGCGGGCGAGGCAGGAGAGGTCTGCCGCACCATGTGGGATTCTCCCCGACCAGGGGTCGAACCTGCATCGCTCGCGGCCGACAGCTCCACAGCGCAGCGCTCAACCGCTGCGCCACCGGGGAGACCCGGTGTTTCTATTTTAAATAATTGTTTTGAGTACAATACCTGTGAATCATTTAATTTTGTGATCATGATTAAAGTTTCATCCCTTTAGCTGTTTTCATCTTATAAGTAATTGATCTTGACAGTTGCCCAAGACTAAAGTTATTGTTATAGTATTGAACTTGAAACTTCTAGCAAGGCTCACAACAAAATGAAGCACATTGACATGGACACCCTTGGGCTTTCTCTGTAATCATTACCCTGAAAAGGGTTTCTTAATGAAAATACAGAATTTATCAAGTCCCTTTGAAGCTGCTGGTCTTGACTGGAGGAAAAGGTAACAGGAGTTTAAGAGAAGAATCTTGGACAATGGTTAGAAGAGAGATAAATGTGGAAAGGATTTCAAAATAAAAATTCAGGGAGAAAAAATAGTAGTAAAGTAAAAATAACTAAACACTATGCAAAATAAATATATATAAATGCTACCTAAGCTGACAGAAATTTTAACACCCAAATGCAAATCACTCTGTGAGCCTTGATCTAGCACTGTCCAGCACTTATTCAGCACCATCAGATTTTGTTCATTTGCTTCCTAACAGGAGCTCCCAGCAAGTCTCATGGCAGTGACTTATAGTACCTGTTATCTGCCAGTTCTCCTGGATAATCTTTTCATGATCCACTTCTTCTTAACTTATTGTGGGGTGTGGGGCAGCGACACAGTTTCAGTAGTATTCCTACATTTTGTACCCACTTTGGTCCATTTGGTAAATTAGAGACGTTCTCATATGCAAATGGAAGAAGGTTCAGAAGAAAAGGACAAAAAAGCACATAAAAAAACCACTTTATTTAACTCAGTTAAGTCTTTATTGAGCTTCCATTCTGTGCCACAAACTTTCCCAGGCACTTGGGATAGATCAGTGTACCGACAGATGAAATTTATGTCTCTTTGTAGCATTTTGTGGTAGAGAAAGACACAAAAACACAAATTGAATATCATTTTTAATATTTAGACCCTAAAAGGTTCCTTGGTGAGTAAATTAGACAAAAAATGGTTGCTCTTTAAACAGTATTACAAGATCATCTTACTGCTTCTCATACCTTTGCAGTGCATTAAGTACTCCTACATCCCAAGAAGTGGAGGGATTCAATGAAGGTTGCCTGCAGCAAGCTCAGAAAGTGCTCACTAGAACATAAGCAGTTTAACCATGACCAGTTAGGGCTGGAGCAATTTGTGATTATATTAAAACAGAAAATCCACCTGAAGAAGATAGTGGAAAGTTACCAAGAAAGCTTGTAATGGAGTCTGACCTATAGAAAAAGATACGTGTATGTACTTCTTCCTCTGAGAAAATTTCTTCTCTCTTCTCAGTCTCAATTTTCCAGCAATATACAGACTCCACACAGAATGTTTAACAACATCATGAGAATATAAAACTTCCCAGTTTTCTCATTTCCCTGCTGTCATTTCTGCCTAATTATAAGCTTCATTTGCTTCTAGTATGGGCAGATATATACGTTCCCTGGTTATTCATGCTGAGAAATATGGCCAAGTATAAGTTCTCAGTGCATGTGTGTATTCATTATGACAGAACCTGGAAAGAATAGAACGATTTGAGGGAGAATAAAACGTTTCTCTTTCCGTTTCTCTTTCCCTGAATTTCTACTTTGACTTTTATGATTCTTTGGAAGTATTTTATTTCTCTCTTCCTCAAATAGACTAAACTGTTATTTAAGAATGTTACCAACTATAAAATTCAGTGAAGTTAAATGCAAGCCTTTATTGTTTATGGAAGAATATTTATGGTAGCTCACTATACAGAGTAGATGTACAGGAATTCAGTGTTTTCTCATTAGTGTTAATAATTCAGTAGAACTCAATATGGACCAAAAGGTTGAAATAATTAAATAGAAACAATGACTGGGGAATTAAAATTACAGAGGACAACATTCCTCTAAAAAGTACAGCGAGGATGTCAAGCACCTAGTATTTTATGGAATAACTGAATGCTTTTTGTTTTCTGCATACAGTATAAGTCAAAACAATAGCTTCTATGTTGTTACTGGGAATTAAACTAATAAAAAAAATTACAGACTAATACTTGACATGACTTTCTAGCTCTAAGAGATGCCAGACTCATAATTAGCACTTCTACTGAAAAGTCTAGCGCATCATGACACTTGTTCATGTCTTATTCTATAGAGGATGGTTCTCAAAAAGCAGACACAGCCATTGTAGGACAAAATAGTTAAACAAATCACAAAAGTCTTAGGATTATATATGTAAAGTCAGTGTGTTTCACGTGGAATCATCACCTAATACTGCTGCATGGGCAGTAATAATTAAGCAAAAAAGAGGATAGAGAATGAGAATGAGAACCACATCAAACTCACTGATCCTTGCATCCCTAAGCAAGTGAGTTTGTAATGGTGGGTTGTGCAGTGGTGAACAAAATTTCAGAAGGCTTTGTCAACAATGATTAGGCAGGTTTGCATCACATTTGTGCCCAGGTCCACAATGAGTATATTTTCTCATGGATGAGGTGATGATGAGTTCTAGTATAATAGAAGGAATGAGAGACTTGGAGACTAAAGATCCACCTCAAATGCCACTCTGGCCAGTTTTAACCACATTCTTTTCTTGTCCATAAAATGAATATAATAAAACTGCTCAGGGTAGCATCTTGTTCATACAATGCCATCTTGTTCCGGGGCAATCACACTGCTGCTGCTTCATCCTTTCTCACCTGGTTTACCTAACAGTCTCCTAACTGATTGCATGTTCTTTCAGCACACTCTCCACTAATTTTCTAAAACAGAAATAGGAGAATGCCATACCCTTCATTAGAAACTTCCATCCAAAGATAAAATATTTGGAATTTTAATCTGAATAGTAACTAGTATTGGTGTGGAAAAAAAACTTGATAAAACCTTGACACAATGTTAATTCTTGGGGACAGAATTTTCTTACTTAGGAAAAATGTGGTGTTGCACTATAGCAGTTATACTATCTTATCTCATGACCCCTTTCACACACTGAAAGTACTGAGGACCCCAATGGGTTATTGTTTCTGAGAGTTGTTGCTATCATCTTTACCATGTTTGAAATTAAGCCTGAAAAACATTTAAAGATAAATACTATTTAAGCAATCATTCTGTCAGCCATAAGTGTTCTTATGCGTGTAGCTTCTGGAAAATTCCACTGTACTCCCATAAGAAAATGAGAATAAAAAGCACTTAATTTTTTCAAATTAATTAATTTATTTTATTACATCTTCATTAATTTTTGGATAACTTGATTTCTTCCCTTTGGTGTGGTCCTCATAGTGCTCCCACCACCATGGCACCCCAAAAAGCGAATAATTTTTAGTGATCACATGAAAATAGTTTTGAACTTGCAGGACTCTTGTATGACAACACTTGTAGACTTCCTGCTCTAAGACCAAGAGAACTCACAGGAATCTGGGAAGGGCTTTAGCCTTTCAAAGGCCATGAAATTAATAATCATTCGAATATACTTAAACCGAGTTCTTAACAGGCAAAGAAACCCTCAGATGACATGAGTCAGGTTTATGTATAATAGTAATTCACTGGAAACAATACAACAACCAGTAATCAGATGATGAAATAATTTGTGGTAAAGCCAATTCAAAATGCTGAAAATTATGGTTTTAGTAGACATACTGAATATTATAATGGCAACACTAAGAAACTAAAGAAAGACATAGAATGATTTTAATCATATGAGAAATGTAATATTTACTACATAAAATATAAACAGAAAAAAAATTAGCAGGAAATATATTTAAGAATTGATTTCTCTGAGATAGGATGAGTGATTTTTCTCTTTCTAGTCTTCCGTATTTTCCATTTTTAAGGTAAATACCCTTTATATTTAAAATGTTATACAAGTACACCTATGAAAATTCATCACACCGTTAACTTAATATTTGCATGTTTTTACCTCAATTAAAAAACTGAGAAATATTTTAAAGAAGAAAAAAGCACCCACTGTCATTTTGATCCCACCAGTAAAAACAACCTGTGGTAACAATTTGGTGTGCATCCTTTTCCTTGTGTGTCTATGTGAACTTGCATTGTTCACAATGTGTCTTCCTTCCTCCCTCCCTCCCGCCCTCCCTCTCCCCCTTCTCTTCTCTTCCCCTCCCTAGAGGAACACATTTCTCATAATATATTCCTCCAAGGGCTGCCTTTTTGAAGTAATATGTTGAGGTAACTGTTATTCAAACCAATTTTAAAAATAGAAGAGTAATGTGAAATCCAGAAGTTTAGCTACAGAGAAAAGGAATTAGGGTTGAGTTTTTCATGTGTTTCCTTTAAGGCAATCTAATAATCGCCTATGTGCCCCATCACAACTTACTTCCTTTGATATTTAAACCTGACTATAGTTTGATCAGGAATTTATATCTCCTCATTAATGTTTCTTTTTAATGGATGGATAAAAAAATGAGTGCGTGAATGATGAAGGAAATTTAAACTCTGATGCTTTATACATGTTGTAACAAAGTATATTATTGCAGTACCCTGCAATAATAGTCCATACACATTTCTGAATAATGGATGCTGGAGACATTCAGATAGATACTGTATTGTGAAATAAAGTGGATCATAAAAAGAAAGGAAGATGGGCAGAGAGAAGAAACAGTATTTATTTACACAGTTACTGAAAAACAACTTCAAATCTTTGACCATAGTTGAAGGCTGATAGGAAACCACAGCTAAAGGCCAACTAGCCCAGCACAGAACAGGCTGAGATTAAATAGTTCAAGAGATAAAAAGATCAGTAAATAATATTATATTATGCAAATAGGTAACTAATACCAGAAACCAGGGGACTTTCTTAACAATCTTTGCATAATGAGGAAATTACTTTTCAACAGTGGTGAGATCATGATCAAACACAGTTTATCAATCTCAGATGGATAGAGCAATATAAAACAAACATTGTATATAGCAATTTGAATTTTTTCCATCCCTAGATTTTATAATAATGGTAACATTATTTCTTTAGTATAACTTTAAATAACACAAGGTTAGAATATAAACATTCAGCTTATATTCTCCATTGAAAAGAAAACCCTAACCCACTGATTGAAAACCTCAAGATGAAAAAATTTAATATATTTGTGATAATATATTGAGCATCGTAATACAGTTGTAGATCTTCATCTCAACTTGTATCTGGGTCATGTAGTCACTTGGAATCTCAATTTTTTCATCTGTTATTTGACGGGTTGACACCCATGAAATCTAATGTAACTTCCAACTCTAACCTCACCCTGTGATTCAGTGATGGGTTTAATTATTTTTAATTCCATTTCATTTTGACATGCTAAAAATTTGAGCCGTTAGGGAAGAAAAAAGATAATTTTCAAATAACATTAAATCTCATTTAAAACCACAGACCCCAGAGAATTTATATAAAAAAATAACTGCATGTCTATCTTTATTCAATTGTTCTTTTATTCTGATTGGGTGGTTGTTTCAATCTGAAAGCCTAATGGGGTTAATTAAGGACCTCAAATGTAATTTGAAAATGTTTACAGACAGCACATTTTATGTTGCCAAACCCATCTGTGGACACTGCTATATTAATGACACAATATTTGTTTTAGAGGTCATAGTGCTATTTGCCAGGTTAAACATTTGTAATCTGGATCCAGCTTTAATATATCCTTTCAAAGAAAGCCACAGGCTGCTATACACTACATCAACAGTACTCTTCAATTGAATGGTTTGTCAGGATTACAGAGGCAGCTAAGCCAACAATAACAGGTACCTTCCATGTGGATGCCAATTAGAATGTTGACATAGTAAAACCACTTACTAGGGACAAATCGGTGTTCAGTTCTCACAACCCAACATCATGCCGAAGGCAAAGCTGTTAATAGAATCTGTCCCCGGAGTGACCAAAGGCAGAGCACAAAGAGCTTCAGCAATGTTTGTACCCTGTGGTGATGGTGAATATGTGGGTGTAAGTTCCTGGCTACACACTGTCTTCTGATGACCACACAGTGGTTTTGTATTTCTCCTCTCAAATATCATTTTTAAAGGTCATTCTTCTGTTTACTAAACTATACATAGGTAAGTAACATCAGAATAGAGACCTTAGTGTGAATGTGAGGTTTACTATCATCATACTTTTAAAATGATCTCATGTATTGCATGTGTTGGAAAGTCATGATATTCTAGGAGATACTTATATTTATGTAGTGTCTCACTCTTTTGAGATAAACCTAATTTCACATCTGTTACATCATCCTCATTTTTAACATTCCTATGAAACAGGAAAGGGATTTTTTAAAAATTGACAATGATACAGTCTAAGAAAATAAAACACACAACTTATCAAAGGTTCAGATGAGTTTTAGCAAGATACAATAGTAATAGCAACAGCAAAAACCTAAAATAATGAAGCAGAATATCAAAGACAGTAAATGGCTGTTAGACTATGTCTGCCAGATCACCTCTAATATCTCAGAATACAGCATGTAAAAACAACCAACCAGTCCACCAACCCACTAACCAACAATTATTGGGCATCTATGATAGGTTTGGCTCTTTGAGACTTTCATAGTAGATCATTATTTTACTTATAATGAGAAATTAACCTTAGTTGGGTATTACCAAAAAATAAAAATTATCATGGAGCAAGTTCTATCTTCATTGCCTTTATGGTGACCAGAGCTCTAAGATGGCACCAAATGATCCCACTGTCATCCCTCCCTTGAATGTTCACTGGCCTGGTGACTCACTTCTAACAAATAGATGATAGCAAAAGTGGCAGAATGTGACTTCTGTGCTTAGATGTTCTAAGATAGTAACTTTCATCTTGCTAGCAGACTCTCTCCCTTATGATTTTGATGAAATAAGATGCCATATGCAGAGGCAGATGGAAATGGGGGAAGATTCCAGCAAAGAACTGAAGCCCTGAATTCAACAACTCTCAAGGAGCTGAATTCAGTGAAAAGGCAGACTTGAAAGTGAATCCTTCTCTAGTTGAGTCTTTCTAAGATCTCACAGCCTGACTGATAACTTGAGTGCAGATTGTAAGAAACCCTGAAGCAGAGAGCCCAGCTGAGCTTGCCTGGACTCCTGACCAACTCCTATAAAATAACAACTGTGTTGTTTTAAACAATTAAGTTTGTCATGACTAATTTTGCATCAGTAGACACCTAATACTATCTCTGACTTAGGAAAAATGCACTTTAAGCTTGGGATTTTTCATTTATTTCAAAGCATGCACTGGCTTAATTGTTGGCACAGGGTAACCCCCAAGAATCTCACACCATAAAGATACTCTGATAAATAACTAAATACTAAAAATCCTTGCTTATTTACATGTCTGAATTAACTTCAAAATAATCACTTATTGCCAACACCACATATGTATTTTAATATATAAAATACATTAAAAATTCGTTAGTCATTCACGGAAGCTCTTTTGTATATTGAAATAACTATAAAAGTAGAACACTTAACTTGTTAAAATAATTTTTCCCATCTGATTACAATATGTACTTACCTGAAATTATAAGTCAGATCGGTAGATTCATTCTGGGAATGTTTTTGTAAAAGTCAGATCATCAAACCTTAACAAAACCACTTTAAAAGTTTAAAAACTGAAGTGAAAAACTAAGGTATTTTTTTGAGTAATGAGGTTATCAATGCTATTAATTGCTATATAATATAGTATTACTTAAATTTGGATATTAATATACATAAATATATGTTATATTTTATATATATATTACATATAAGTTACATAAATACAACTTTATATGTAATAAGCTTTGTCTCAGATCCCATACACTAGTTATAACACACAGTGGTCAAATTTGAAAAGACTAATGTTCACACTTTTCACAGGATTTCTGACTTTACAGTTTTGGATCATATCACTGAACCACTATTATTTTTGCACTGTAAGGGATCTTTGTTTTTAAGAGCCTGTTATTGCATACATAAGGATCCTTCATCAATTTTATTATGTTAACTACACTTCCCTAAAATGAGTTCAGTTCCTTTATCCATTCATGACCTGCTCAAAATATTTCAGATGCACTATAATAAGATAGTATATTCTCTTCCAGCATCCCATCAAAAGAGGCTGCCCATTTTCCTTGGCCATGACTTTACTACATGGTGCCACTGAGCTCAAATAGGGCCTGGGACTTGGGAACAGATATAATTAGCACCCACTGTGTAGCCTGGGGAAACATACTTTATATTTCTCCTTTGTAAAATAAACACTAAAATAATTCTTGTTTTGAAGAATGACATTAAGTATACAGGGAGAAAACTTATTTTTAAAATCAGAAAGCTGAGAGGATAAAAGGGAATGTGTAATTTCTTTTCAGATTTGTATAGATGCAAGAATATGAAATACACAAGGGATAATTTACCGAGAAGAAAACAAAGAGAATGCTCAATTCTTCACAAAGAAAATAAATAGAAGTTTTGTAGCAACAGAGAACACAGAAGAGAGGTGGTGATGCAGGGCAGAACTAAGGGGACCACAGAAACTGTGTTTAGGTGAAGAGGTGTTGAGGTGTTTGGCCATAGAGAGCTGTGGAGATCCCAGGATGGAACAATTCCAGTGATGAGTATTTCTAAAACACTGCAAATTTATACATGATCGTATTGCCCCCAAATTAATAGATTCTCTTGCACTCAAAAATTCCTACTGTAAATATTGTCTGGGGAAGTCAGACATAACAGACAATTAGGGAATCATATCTGGCCTTGGGAGGAAATAAAGCTAATGGGATGTACAGTTGAGAACAGGGCTTTTGTGGAGACAGGAACCTAAAGAAAGAACTGAACTAGAGAAAGACCATGGTCTAAGAATTTGAGATCTTCAGGAGCCATAGTACCTTCATAGATCTTCAGCACCCATAGTAATATGGGATAGTGAGTTTAAAATAATTGTAGATCTCAGACAGAATAACCTCCGCTGATATCTATATTACTTAAAATTTTAAAATACCTACAACAGGGTCTTTGCTTAAAACAATTTGAGATAGGCTCAGGGAGTATAAGAAAATACTCTACCAATTTGCTGGAAATAATTCAGACACAGTAAAAGAATTTGAGTGATTAAAGAAATTGCCTGTTTGGACTTAAATCATTTCCAATCATTTAGGTGGGTGTATTTACTAACTCAGTGTTGGGGGGCTGTATCCTTTCATTATGTATATGCATATCAAATCACCTTGTACGCTTTAAAATATCTTACAGTTTTGTCAATTAAACTTCAAAAAATAATAAAAAAGAAAAAATTATGATCATAATAAACTTTTACTCTGCTATATTAAGTATTATATGTCTATATCTGTACATCCATGCAATTATCAAGACACAAATCAAATGCTTTGGCATTTGGTTATGATCTCACCGTGGACTTTACACACACTCCAGCATCAGACACTAGCTGTTCCCAATCCTAGAATGGCTCCTTCTCTTTCTCATTCTCCTCAAATCTTGTCCTGTATGTGAGATTTCCCCAGCTGCACTCTTTAAAATGTTGTTAGACACACTTTCTAGTACACTCTCACTCCTATTCCTGCATCATTAATGTTCCTCCAAAACATTTGTCACTATACAACATACCATGTTTAGCTCATTTATTATCTTCTGCCAGTTTTCTTTCCTTAACATAAGCTTCATGAAATTTTATTCTTTTCTGCTTCCTTCAACTCCAGCACTAAGAATGGTACCTGTTTCCTAGTAAATAGTCTATGACTATTTGTTGAATAAATGAATTAATGAGCACTTGACTAGGAGTAACATTAGAAAATGTCACATCCTCTGTTTTGTCACTTCTATTTTAGGTTTAATGTTTAAGTTCAAAGTTGCTTATTTACCTGGTAAATTGGGGTTTTGGGGAGCAGGCCTGAAATCTGAGGATCGCAGGTGGGCTATTTCTTGATTCTTGTCTTCAGGGAGTAAAGAAATCAACATCAAGACCAAAGTCATAGAAAAGCAAGAGATTTATTGATAGATAGGTAGGAAGAGGAACAGGAAAGATATCTGAGCAGAGAGGGGTCCTGCGTGGGTAGCCACTGGGAGGGCAAAAAGTAGGTGTTTATATGGAAATATTGGGCAATGAGTGGGGGTTTAGTTGTTGGGTGTCTCTGCGTTCATCTCTTGATGATTGGCTGGGCGCACAGGGTTCTCCTAGGCCACTGAGGTCCACTGAGCTTCCCAAGTCACCTGGCCTAACTTCCCAAAACTAGCTTTAGTCTATTGCTTTTGCATTGTCTTTTTGTGTTGGTGTTCTGAACATTCCACTCTTTACTGGGTTGGGGGGTGGGGGAGGCACCTTCCTGGTCCAGAATTGTTCTCCAGTCAGACTGATAAGTGGACCTAGAGCACCTGGGCTTGGGAGGGGGTGGGGTGGAATCAGGGCACCTCCTGATTCCAACACAGTGTTTCTCAATCAGGGTCTTGGGGCACCCTGTTCCTAACTGACTGCCTGTACTCATTTCCTAACTTCCTTCTTCACTGGTAATACAACCTCTACCTATTTGTGGTACATTCATCACATTTTCGAAATAGGCTTTTTAATTTTCCACAGGACGGTCTCATCAGTCCCAACACACTGATTTTAAATTTACATTCTAAGGAAAATTCTTTTTTAGAATACTCACTTTTTAAAAATATGTTGTATAATATTATGACGAAAATTTCTTTAACTTGGAATGGTATTGTAGTTACTCAAGTTTATCCCTTTTGCTTAAACACATTATAGAAAAATTTCTATGTCAGAGAAACACCTTTGAGGTTTACCATGTCACTGAGGCCTATTTTTTTTTTTTTTTAAAGAATCTGTTTTCTTTCCTAAAGATTCTCAGCAGTTGTTCTTGACAGCCACTAAGCTGTTGTTGAAACCAGATGATTTCACTGGGCTGACTCCTCCCCTCTATTCTGCTCAATAGTCACCTCTAGGCTCCTCCCTTATCACCTCTCAGCCTTTTGACTAAGATCAAGTGTAGTGCCTAGGCTCCTCCCTCTTCTATTCTCAACACTGTGACACTAAAGAAGTATCAGCCTCGCCTTGCACATACCCTTTCCAGAACCTGTATCCAATTTTTCATGCATAGCTTTGTAATGTTTTTCTTATCCTCACCCCCCACCCATACACACATCAAATGTGTAAGGTTTAGGGCACATGTCTTAGCTCAGAACGCTACAATAAAAATACCGTAGACTGAGTGGCTTAAACAGCAGACTTTTTTTTTTCTCACAGTTTCAGAGGTTGGGAAGTCCAAGATCAAGGTGTTTTTAGATTCAGTTCCTGGCAAGAGCCTTCTTCCAGATTATGCCTTCTAAACATAAGGAGAGAGAAAAGAAAGAGGGAAGGAGGAAGGGAAGGAGGAAGAGAGACAAAGACAAAGATTGTTCGGTGGGGTCTTTTTGTTAAGGGCACTGATCACATTCACGGGAGAACTACCTTCATCTCATAACCTAATCTCTTCCCCAAACCCCAACCTCCTAATACTATCACTTAGGGGATTAGGATTCGAATTTTGAGGAGACACAAGCATTCAGACCATAACACCTCACAAACTGTACCTTTCCTGCTATTGCTCCATAGAACTTTGTAGAGTTTAAGGAAATTACCTGTGTTACCATAGATAATTGTCTTTATGTGCATTGTGTTTATGCAGAATATGAGCTTCAGCCCAGGATTTATGGCTCATTATCTCCCTATGCTGAGCCTGTGGCACACAGCTGGCTGCATAGGGATCATTCCTTAGGTCCCTGTAGGAATAATTTGTTGAGAAAGAAAATGTCACCAGAGTTCCATGATTCCATCTCACTACTTCTTCCTCCTGTAATAAAGGGTTGCTCATTTCCTTTCTGTCACTCACTCAAATGGTTCCTTTTGGTTAATAACCAAATAGGAAAAGAGCAGTTACATCTTTCATTTTACTCTTTTCAAGTCTAAAATAAACTGTTTATATACTTAGAGGGAATCTAGTGTCATGGAAAAAAGGATAATTTTTTAGCTTTAGATCAGGATCAACTACCTATTATTTATATGACTCTGGAGAGATTATTTGCCATTTATAATCTTCAGTTATCTTATTTATAAAATACAAACAAACATGCAAACAAACCAAAGGAAGCCATCGGTTTGGGGAGAGCAGTATTTGTCTGGTAGGATCACAAACTATACAGTAATCAAACAAAATTATATATACGAAAGCCCTGACATAACTTAAATGTAATTATTGGTATTATTTTAAATGTTAGAGGATAACTTTATTTATGTAACTGTATATATACATGGTTTAGCATTACTTTTTAACTAAGTGATTATACTCATCCACATTCACAAATTTGAACTCTTAGAATCATAAAGTAATTCAAAGATCAAAAGAAGAAATGTATAAGGCACTCAATTAAAATGTCATAATAAAGTTTACTTGCTACTTTTGATTTTTTCAGAGCTTAGAAACAAACAACTTGCTCAGCATACTTTGGCAGAACTTCTTTTCAAAAAACAAGAAGTTTAACTACCAAATTATGAAAACAGCAAATGGAAAAAAACAACTGTAATGCTGCTAAAAAGAGATATGAACACAAATTCTATGTTGGAAATCAAACTAGGTAGTACATTTTAAATTGGAGGTTGTGTTAGTTTTTTTTTTTTACACATTCTTATATTGGCTGATTTTTCCAAGAGTCTTATTATACTTAAAAAGGAGTTCCATTTTTTTTTTTGGTATGAACTTTTAAAAAACTCTGTGACGTCTATTGACAGAGAAATAAATATGTTCCGCTATTTTAGTCTTATTTAAATACATGTGGTACATAAAGGTGTGATTAGTCCTAAAAATACATATTCCATGTTAAGAAATTGTATCTTAAGGATATAACATGTAGGAATGCAGTAAGAAATTTTCATTTACACAGTGTATGAAAGAATATTCCATGGCTATATACTTCCTATGTAGAGAGTGAGTCCTTTGCCCACCAACTAGGGTGAAACATAAAAGGAGCCAACTCCTGTGGGATGAAGACAAAGAATTCTTCCTAAGATTTCAGATCTAAAGGGTTTACCTCAAGAATATCCCAGAGCTCTGCTAGTTTAGGAAGGAATCATATTGGTAAGTCCACTGCTAATGGTATCACATATTTCAGTATTCCTAGAATCAGTTTATTTTAAAAATATATCATTTCTATTACCAGTTAGATTGGCATATTTCAAAAAATTTTACTAGTGTAATTCATGAGGGGAAAAATTAAAATAAAATATTAAAAAGAAAAACAGGGCCTCCCCGGTGGCGCAGCGGTTAAGCGCTGCGCTGTGGAGCTGTCGGCAGCGGCGACGCGAGTTCGACGCCCGGCCGGGGAGAATCCCACATGGCGTGGCAGACCTCTCCTGCCTCGCCCGCTGCTCCCCTCAGCAGTGTGTTTCTGATCTGCCTGTGCTGCTTCCCACTCTGTTTCTGGTGAACCCTCTCACCGCCCCACGCCTCTGGCCTGTACCCCAGCTTGCATGTATAAAAAAAATAAAAAAAGAAAAAAAAAAAAGAAAAAGAAAAAGAAAAACAGTGGTGGCTTTCAGAGGATAGGGTTGCTATACTTTAATTGAAAATTCACCTCAGACTTCTGGTCAACCCAAGATAAGCACTCCTGTCAGGTTTTTCCATTCATTGACTTGACTTGGTTGAAACTCAAGGATATGAGACTATCAAATTGAAATGCTGCAGGAGCTGCTGTGAATCTCAGACCTTCTTAACTCTCTCACATTGGTATTACTTTAAGGACAGGAGCATGTTGCTGTAATATTCTAGTTCCAGGACTGATATATTTATCCACTCAGTTTCTTCAGCAGCCTCGGAGATGGAAGATATTCTCATTCCTGGTCCCTCTCTGCTATCCTCCCCCACTTATCAAATCACTCTTTACTCAACTTGTAGGTAATTTTACTTTGACTGCTCACACAGTCTCTCTTATTTCCAGAGGTCCCATTTCTGTCACACTTCTTGCTGTTCTGTTTGGTTGTTTGAAACACACCCTTTAACCAGTACTTTACAACTTACTGGAATGAGAAAAGTATTCCATGCTGAAAGAAGTTTGGGGAAATTGAGTTAATCAGACTGCATATTTTCTCAGGTTTTAATAGTATATAATCATGTTTATATCCAAGGTGAGGATAAAGTGTGTAGTGTTTCCTATAATCATTTGATTGTGGAATAAATACTTTTTTACCATAGTGGAGAATATTTTGTACATGATGCTATGAATGAGGTAATGTAATATTAATTATACCCATGTGGAAAATAAAGCTTTTCAATTTATTTTCAGTGAACAACTTGACTTCATTTGCCAGCTTCTACTTGTAACCATGGCATTGGTGGGAAAGGCTAAATGATAAGGTGGAGAAGTAAGGGATTAGGCACAATTTTCAAAACCCTGAATTTTTCTCATTATTGCCTCATTTTATAGGACTATTAAAAATTCAATATTTTTCTCTTCTAAGAGTCCTTCTCCTTCTAAGTTCACCAGACCATTAAATGCTTGAAATTTTATATTCTTGTGTGATAATAGAAGATCTATGGACATTCAGTACCATAAGTACAAAGAGACCAAAATATTTGGGTAACAACCTTAAGAGTGGTTAAGATCCTAAAGGACTATGATATAAAGAACAGAATAAAATGTTAAGAACAAACCCCTGGATTCTGTCTTTAGAGAACATCAATCTTAGAATTTGAAGATTATAGAGTCAGTTAAAATTTAGGGAAGAATATCTTTCCATTTCTTTGTGTCACTGTAGCTGTTAGATAAGTAGTGCAGGAAATTAGCCATGTAGAATTCAGAAGATATACAGCCCTGGAGTCATCAGAATATCTCTTTTAGACAACAAACAATGGAAAGTTCCCTGTGGTGGGATCCTATGGTGTTGATGGGGAACACTTGCTCTGGAGTATGTGGTGACAAATCTTGAAAGTCATGTTGAGTTGTTGGAGATTTACACAGTGGTTAGTAGAAACTAGCTTAGGTTGTAAAAGGAGGAGAAATAAAATTAACTTTATCTTTTGGAAAGATACATTGCACCATACTTGAGTAGAGAAAGAATTTGGAATGTAGAATTATAAATACCTATTGCAGTAGCTTTGAGACATGATGAGGATCACAGAAGCAGTGAAAATAGGAAAAGATCCAATCCAGGAAATACTTCTGAGATAAAATCATTAACACTTCATGAAACATTGAGTGTGGAGAATGAGGAACATATTTTTAGATAATTTTAAGCTTTCTATCAGGAAATCGAGAGTCTGGTGACCCATATAATTAAGTCTAGGAAAAGTGAAGGAGAATTCTGCTGCTGGCAGATACCTTAAAGAATCAGCAGAATACACATTTCTCCAAAGGTATTTGTACACACCCACAAGGTTGTAGTGAGCAGAGACTTTACACAGAGTCATAAAGTCAGATGTCCTAATAGTAATTTTCTTCATTTCTCAATTAATGAAGTCACTTTGTTTCCAAGACTTCAATTCCAGTTGTAATAGAAAATGTTTTCTGGGGCCTCCTTGGTGGCGTGGCGGTTAGGCACTGCCCTGTGGCACTGTCCACAGGGACAATGCAAGTTCGGTGCCCCGCTGGGGAGATTCCCAAATGGCACGGCAGACCTCTCCTGCCTTGCCCGCTGCTCCCCTCAGCAGTGTGTTTCAGTCAGTCTGCCTGTTCAGCTCCTCACTCTGCCTCTGGTGAACCCTCTCACCGCCTCACACCTCTGGTCTGTACCCCAGTTTGTATGCATAAATAAATAAAATCTTTAAAAAAAAATAAAATGTTTTCTGTCTATTTTCATGTAAATCTATTGGACCCCATTTGATCTAGATCACCTTTGGAGCTATTTATACGCTTCAAGGATTTTTCCAGCCCCCTCTTCCCCTTTCCTTATTACCAGGAAAGGGGAATAATCTAGCTTCTTGGTCCAAGATTCCAGTGAGTAGTCAGGGAGGTAGGGGGAATGGCTTGTGAACTGACGTGACACCAAGAAACCATCCTGTGACCCTCACCTGCCCTTCGTGGCCTCAGCTTGTGTCATAACCCATCTTGCATGGTGCTCTCAGTCCCTAGTGCATCTTCTGCTGATATCAACAGTCTTGTCCAGTCCCACTTCTTAGAGTCACCTGTTCTACCTCTTCTCTCTTCTCTCTCAGTAAAAGTTTACTTCTTTTCTATGGGCCCTCAAAGTTATTTCCACACCTTGCTCAAAGGATGTTAGATTTCCAGTATTTTCCCTACACATTGCTAGTATAGGCTGAAACTTAAAGTCCACATGCTAAACACCTCCCACTGATTTAGCAACTCAGGAGCCATATTAAAATCAATTTCTCCATAAAAATCAATATACACCCAAAAACCTATTTTTCTCTTTTAAACTCTTGGAATTGGGCCTCCCTGGTGGCGCAGCGGTTACGCGCTGCGCTGTGGAGCTGTTGGCAGCAGCGATGCGAGTTCGACGCCCAGCCGGGGAGAATCCCACATGGTGTGGCAGGCCTCTCCTGCCTCACCCGCTGCTCCCCTCAGCAGTGTATTTCTGATCTGCCTGTTCTGCTACCCACTCTGTCTCTGGTGAACCCTCTCGCCGCCCCGTGCCTCTGGCCTGTACCCCAGCTTGTATGTATAAATAAATAAAAAAAAAATCTTAAACTCTTGGAATTCTTTTTCTCTCATTAAATGCAACTTATCTTTTAAAGATTTATGAACTTTCATTTATTCTAGTGTCTGTGGCAATCTTGCACTGTGACCTTTAAAATCTATGTTATGCTTTCAGTGAAGTGATGTTAGGTGTTTAGTATTGTATCTAGGTCTCGTGGATCCATAGTTATTTTTCTTCGCTAATCTATTGAACTAATGTGTTTCTATAGTATATGTTCTCTCTCTCTCTGTATGTGTATGTTGCTACTTTAATTTAGCCAGTCACTTTCAGTTTCACTCTTTAGTGCAAATAAGGAAGGCTGCACTCTATGTGAATGTATGCAGTGGACATCACACTAAGATGATCAACAAAAAATTCACCAGAGACACTAAGGACCAAGAATAATAGTTCAAATTTAGAGGACAGTTCTTCAACTTATTGAAGATCAGCAAAAGCAAGTGAGGACATGGGTATCAGATCTCTACTCATAATCAAGACATACCATGGTTTCCTTATGTACCCTGTGGTGAAGGCAAACAGGACTTGGGGGAGGACTCAGAGTTGACTAAGTCGTTACACACAATAGACTGTTAAAAATTGGCCATGAAGACAATTTTTACTTTTTTCAGAGTAGAAGAGTATGAATATTATTCTAACCATAAGAAAAAATAAATAGGAATTCATTTAAAATGAGATAAACTAGACAATATAAAGCTTTCCAATTAGAAATTTAAAAAGAAATGTTGTCTTAAATAATATATCAGACTCCACCACAACATGGTGGATTTGAGAAATTTGGATGACCTTTTTTCTAAACACAACTCTGAAAAACATATTTGCTTAAAGGAAGAATCAGAAGTTCCTTAACAGAATCCCAGGACTTCCCCGTGGTGGACTTACAATAAGATTGGTGACTTGCTGTGGGGAAGGAGAGGGAGGAGGCAAAAGGGAGCACAGCCAGATAAATAGGATAGTAATGCAAGACCCTACTGGGTGCAGTGAATTTCATGCAAAGGACTTTTTGAAAAGGAAGTGCAGACATACTTAGGTGCAGGATGGGCCTCAGTCACTGGGCGTTCCATGGTAGGCACAGGCAATGAAAGCTCTCCTTCCCCTTCACACTCCATCCCAGTGGACAAAGAAGAAACACTTCAGTCGGAGCCATGCTGGGCTCAGTCACAGCCCAGCAACAGGTGGGAGAGCAATCTCACCACTCCCTTGGAAAGAATCAAGCTTTTGTAGCAATATGGGTGGACCTGGAAAGGATTATGCTAAGCAAAATAAGTCAGAAGAAAAAGATAAATAATGCATGATTTCATTCATATGTGGAATGTGATGAAATAAAACAAAGAAACAGACGAAACAAAACTGAAATAAAATCTAGAAATATGGCTGTAGAATAGGGATTGGTATGCAAAGTAGAGAGAGACCCAATGGACAATGGCAAAGGACCTGTGTGTCTTGGTGGGTTGTGTGGGATGTTACTGGATAACTGAAGAGGGTAAACCATTACTTGTGAATTATCTACAGTGTTGTAAACCAATATTACCTCCATTAAAAAATAATCCAATTTAAGAAAATAGATTACTGTTATTCATGCCATTGCAGAACATTGGGAAAAGGAAAACTTTCACATTTTTTCACAGATCCAGTAAAACATTGGCACTAAGTTCTTAAAATGTAGCAGAAGGAATTTAATTTCATATTAACATAGAAAGTTCTGCATGAAAACAATTCCCCCCCAAAAAAAAGATGAAAAAAGGAAAAACTGGAAAATAGGTGCTTTTTAATAGATGTTTCAGACAAAGAGCTAACATATTTAATAACACTGGTCAACAAATTTTTACAAAATTCATATAATTGAAATAAAATTAGTCATTTCCTATCAATTTGTATGTGCTCAACACAAATATGACAGTCAAATCTAATTTCGGCTCTAGTTTTTTTTGTAATCTGCAATAAATTGATGTTTACATCGAGATATACATGCCAATCACTGGTCAACAAATTTTTACAAAAGTCATGTTACTGAAATAAAATTAGTCATTTCCTATCAGTTTGTACGTGCTCAACACAAATATGACAGTCACATTCTAATTTTGGCTCTAGTTTTTTTTGTAATCTGCAATAAATGGATGATTACATCATGAAATGCATGCCAATAGCAATTGGCCTATAGTTAATACCTGTAAAAAATCAAGTCATAGACTACTTCTTAGATTTCTTCACTTGTCTCTTGTATAGCTGTTCAGGAGCATCTCTGGAGAGTGTCCAGCAGTAGTCAGCCAGCATTGTAGTTGACCATTTGCCCTGGTGTCTTTGTCCCACTGATGTGATATCTTGATGAAAACATTCGACATCTTCATCACTAACCATACCACAGTTTTCAGAGAAGAAATCCAGATGAGAATAGGAAGTGGATCTTTAGAGACATATTGCAGCCAAGTTTCTGATAATGCATCAGCATGTCTTCTACTAGTTCCTTGCAGTTTTCTGCCCTCACATTCCCAGGAAAGTTTGTAGATACTAGGCCAAAAGCATTCCATGCTTGTTTTCGCATCACCCTGCATCAAGTTGTTGAACTGGTCATCTCAATGCAGATGGAATGTTTGGGTAGACTATTCTTGACTTCTTTTGGTTTGTTACTCCGCTGGAAAGAGGAGGAACCAAGCAGAAGTAAAAGTCTTTTATGTGGTTGCTTGGCTCTCTCCACACCATGGGGACTGCAAACAGCATTGATGGCCTTTTGCCATTGAACCACTGTGAAAGCTGTGTTGGACATGTAGCACAGCATCCGTGCGGGGCTCAAGGCTTGTCTTGGTCACCAACCTTGCACCCAAATAAAATATGATAAGCCTTCTTCACTTGAGAAGTGATACTTTTCTTCTGGTTGGCAAATGTCATTTCCCAGCAAATAGAGCGGAAATTGTCCACGCTATTAATGCACTTTTGAGGCATGACTGTTCTATATTGTGCCTAAATGGATAAAATAATAACAGTTCTATGGAACAGTAGCTTAAACTGTCTCGCACAAAGTCTGAAATATTTTCAATACTCAACCTTTCTGCCAGGGCTTTCTATAGTGCACTGCTGATGTCAGCTTACTTCAGGAGCCAGCTGGCAGTAGTATTGCATTGCCTCAGAAAATGATGCAATGAACTCTGGATGATGTGTGCATGATGGTATTATGCAATGCGATGCAATATTACATCATTCTAGTCTGACTTAGGATGTTGTTGCAGTCCTACTGGATAAATTTACACGGTGAAATATATAAAATGAATTATATGAAATATCTTCAAAACCAGAGCTAATAAAATTTTTTAGGGTTATATTCATGTTCAGCACACCAATATACTACAGATTAGGGCCTTTTTAAGTCAGTAATGACCTCACTGTTGACCAGTGTAATCGAAGATATTACTCAAATGTGGAAGCAGAACTCCACTGATCAAATAGGGAAACAGCTAAATGCTTAAAATTTTAAGTTAATGTTAATATGCATTAAATAACCATTAAAATTTTAAGTGTGTTTCCCCTTTGACTTAAAAATTTTACTTCCACAGATTCAGCCTATGGGTAAATCCTCAGCAATCATGTCAACATTCAACATTTAGCATTATTGTAGTAACAAAAATTTGAAAAAACAGCAATGTTCATAAATAGGTTAAAGTCTTTATCTCCTAATACATGTGTTCATTTTATATTTAATGTAAGCAGTGATTCATGCTAGAGTATGTTGATATGGACTGATTTCCAAAATGTATTCAATGAGAAAAAAGAAAATACGAACAGTATGCATGGCCCAAATATTTTTAAATCTTTTTTATATGCTTCCATTTTATCACTGTTTTTATTCTTACACAACCAGATAAACCATAGGCCACAGGTTCAAACAAGGCCATGATCCATTTATTGTTCCATCAACAATGCCATTGTAAATTAACCCAGAGGTTGATTGACTTTCCATTTTTAGAACCCTCTGCAGCTTTTCTGGAAGTTAGATGATATTTTGAACTTTGTGTGTTGGATACATTTGGATGTCAGTGAAATATGACTTCCACAGAAAGGAAAAGGACTTTTGGCCAAAAGATAACTCCTACCAAATTTTGATGAGTTTAGTGTAAATGAATCAGAAACATATTATATTTCCCTTGAAATAAACAGGGATTTAAAAATTAAGGAGAAATTGTATTGGCAAAATATGTAAGGAGGCTTTGCCAAACCCAAACCATTTGAAAAAATAGTCCAGATATTTTTGAATTCCAACTGCCACTAGTTTTGCCTATTCCTAATTTTTATATTTTGACATTTCATCATGGAATCTGATGAAATAGAACTGAAAATTTAGGGGGAAAGAAGGTTAATACCTAATAGCCATTTATTTCATACTGTGTTTCCTATAATCAACTTTTTAATACATTTTCAATCTATTCAAAGCTATGTTAACATCCTGCCTCCTCCAATTACTAGCTGTTTGACCTTGAACAAATAACATAACCTCTCTTAGCTCAGATTTATTTTGAAAATGAGCATAATTAAATTGCCTAGAGTTATGATGTATTTAATAATCTTGAGCAATACCAGGACATAGTAAGTACTCATAAATATTAGCTGTTATTAGATAGCACAACTACTTTGTTTAAGAAGACAAGCCATTTTAAAAATAACTTTGTCTCCCCAATGTCTACCAGAATTGGAGGAATTAGGCATCCAGAAGTTAGTGTTTGACTTCAAGTCTACCCTGCCAAGTTTTGTTTCTGAGTTCTCCAGTTCCTTTCCTCCTCTGTGTACTTTTGTGAAATTGCTCCTCCTACATTACATCTGTGGAAGAAGAGTTGTCGTCACTACTTTGTCAGAGTAGCTGGGATCAGGTTTTGTTCCTCTGCTCTTGCAGTTCCATTGTTTACTTCTGCAGCAACTCCATATTAACACCTCCCCCATTCCTGCATACTCACCCCCACTCCAACCCCTGACCCTACCAATAGAAGCATCAGTACCAGAAAGTAGGCATCATCTCATTTTGAGATGGTAGCTTTTTCCTGAGATGATACTCAAATGGATCTTTCGTTATTCATTCATCATCAAATATATGTTGAAGACAGAACAAATGATTTGGTCTATTTTTAAGTACATAATTGAGAGTGATTGAGTTAAATTGAATGATTATACTTGAGATCTTGTTTTTGTCTTTTTTTTTTCTTTCATTGATGTATGTGATATTGTGTACAACATTGTGCAGGTTTCAGGTGTACATTTTCTCACCCCAAAACTATATATTTCACACCATACTCAGCACTAAATGTCCAGTTACCATCTACCACCACACCAGTACGTGCCCCTCTTTTTCCCATCTGTTATCCACCATTTTGTTTTCAGTCTATAGGTTTGTTTTTGTTGTGTTTGATGGTTTTGTTTGTATTTCACAAATGAGTGAAATCATATCTTTATTGTTCTGACTTATTTCAGTTATCATAACCCCCTCAAGGTCCATCCATGGTGTCACAAATGGCAAGATTTCATTTGTTTTCTGGCTGAGTAGCATTCCATTGTGTATATACACCACAGCATATTAATCCTCTCATCCATCATTGGGCATTTGAGTTGTTTCTGTATTTTGAGTATTGTAAATAGTCCTACAATGAACATAAGGGTACATATATCTTTTCAAATTGTTTCTTTTTTTTTTTTTTTTGGACAAATACCAAAAAGTGGAATTGGTAGATCATACGGAATTCTGTTTTTAATTCTTTGAGGCCGCTCCATATTTTTTTTCAAAGTGGCTGCAACAATTTACATTTCCAGCAACAGTGCACGAGGGTTCATTTATTTTCAGTTTCTTTTTTTTTTTGATGTATATATTTTTATTGTTATTTATGTCTTTAACATTTTGTAATCCCCTTGGGTAACCCACCACCAATTCACCTGTGATCCATCTCCGTGGGCCCTTGTGTTCTTTTCTGCTCCATTTTGTGCTCTTACCCTCCCCTCCCCCCAGCCCCCCATCCTCCCCCAACCGCTGAGTGTCTCTCCTATTTGGTTTCCTTATAGTCCTGTTATAAGTGAAACCATTCGATATTTTTCTCTTTCTTTCTGGCTTATTTCACTGAGTATGATCCCCTCTAATTCCATCCATGTCACTGCAAATTGCATATGTTTATCTTCTTTGAATGCTGAATAGTATTCCTTTGTGTATATGTACCATATCTTCTTGATCCAATCATCTATTTTTGGGCATCTGGGTTGTTTCCATACCTTTGCTGTTGTGAACAGTGCCACAATGAACATACGGGTGCTTGTATCCTTTTGAATTAGTGTTTTTGTGTCCTTTGGGTAGATTCCCAAAAGTGGTATTGCTGGGTTGTATGGAAGTTCCATTTTTAGCAGTTTGAGGAACCACCATACAGCTTTCCATAATGGTTGGACCAGTTCCCATTCCCACCAGCAGTGTAGAAGAGTTCCTTTTTCTCCACATCCTTTCCAGCATTTGTTGTTGCCTGTAATTTTAATGTGTGCATCCTCACAGGTGTGAGGTGGTATCTCAATGTGGTTTTTATTTGCATTTCCTTGATTATAAGTGATGTTGAGCATTTTTTCATGAACCTGTTGGCCATTTGCTTCTCTTCTTGGATAAGTGCCTTTTTAGCTCTTCTGCCCATTTTTTGACTGGACTATTGGCTTTGTTTTTGTTGAGTTGTGTGAGTTCCTTGTAAATTTTTGTTATCAGTCCTTTATTGGTTGCATTGTGTGCGAAGATCTTTTCCCAGTTGGTAGGGTGTCTGTTAGTTTTGGTTAATCTCTCTTTTGCTGTACAGAAGCTTTTTATTTTGACGTAATCCCATCTGTTTATCTTGTCCTTCACGTCCTTTGCTTTGGGGGATGTGTCTTTCAAGATTTTGCTGAGATGTATGTCGTGTACAGTTTTGCCTATATTTTCTTCTATAAATTTTATGGTTTCAGGTCTTACGTCCAGGTCTTTTATCCATTTTGAGTTGGCTTTTGTGCAGGGTGTGAAGTAGTAGTCTAGCGTCATTTTTTTTGCATGTGGCTTTCCAGTTTTCCCAGCACCATTTATTGAATAGACTGTCCTTGTTCCACTGCATTTTCTTTGCTCCTTTGTCAAAGATTAGTTTTCATAAATATGTGGCTTTAATTCTGGGTATTCTATTCGGTTCCATTGGTCTTTGTGTCTGTTTTTGTTCCAGTACCATGCTGTTTTAATTACAATGGCTTTGTAGTATAGTTTGAAATCAGGGAGTGAAATTCCTCCATTTTCTTTCTTTTTAGTTAGGAGAGTTTTGGCTATTCGAGTTTTTTTGTGGTTCCATATGAATTTCATCAGTAGTCAATCTATTTCTTTGAAGAATGTCATTGAGATTTTTATTGGAATAACGTCGAATCTGTAAATTGCTTTTGGTAGGACTGCCATTTTGATAATGTTAATCCTTCCAATCCATGAGCAAGGGATGCATTTCCATCTTCTTATGTCTTCTATTTCTTTCAACAGTGTTTTATAGTTTTCTTTGTATAAGTCCTTTAGGTCCTTTGTTAAATTTATTCCCATATATTTGATTTTTTTGGTTTCAATTTTGAAGCGGATGGATCTCTTAATTTCTCCTACTTCAGATTGGGTGTTTGCATAGAGGAGTGCTACTGACTTTTGTGCATTGATTTTGTATCCTGCTACTGTACTGAACTGGTCTATAATTTTGAGTAGTTTTTCTATGGTGTTTTTAGGGTTTTGTATATATATTATCATATCGTCTGCAAATAGAGACAGTTTAATTTCTTCTTTTCCTATTTGGATCCCTTGAATGTCTTTCTCTTGTCTAATTGCTCTGGCTAGGACTTCCAGTATTATATTGAAAAGCAATGGTGAGAGTGGACATCCTTGCCTTGTGCCTGATCTTAGGGGGAAGACCTTCAGCTTCTCACCATTGAGGATAATATTGGCTGTGGGTTTGTCATATATGACTTTTATTATGTTGAGGTATGTTCCTTTTATATCAAGGAATTCAAGGGCTTTTATCATAAATGGGTGTTGCACTTTGTCAAATGCTTTCTCAGCGTCTATTGATATGATCATATGGTCTTTATTTTTCTTTTTGTTGATGTGTTGGATTACATTGATTGATTTTCAGATATTGAACCATCCTTGTGTCCCTGGAATAAATCCCACTTGGCTTTTCCAACGACCCAATATTCTTGGCACCAGAAACAATGAATTTGTGAAGAAAATAAAGAAATTCATAAAAAATTCATTCTAGAATGGGAGGGAGAACAGAAAAAAATATTATTATTTGTCTTATGATAATGAGTATGATGAAAAAAATCAAGCAAGAGTAGGTGGGGATGGTCTCCATTACACACTAGCAATACCACCACATTGCAATTCTTTGTTTTGAGGATAGTTTTGTATCTCTATTAACCCAGTGGTTTTCATTCCACCGAGAGATAGGATGGAATATAAGAACATATGAATGACTCATATTCAAATGTTTTCCTTTCTATCAATGATGAAACTCTTGTCCATAACAGCAAATAAGTATTTCTGCTCTATTTCAACCCATGTGTATATATATTCCTAGTGGAAAATGTCCAAGAAGCTTAATTTTGGTTCTCTGAGGGTCTGACCATTGACTTCAGCTGTCCTGACATTTTTACCCTAGGTATATGGGTGTTGTGTACAGACAAAATTCCAAATTACCAACTTGATACACTATAGTTCCCAAGTTCAGCATACATTCTGAATCCTAACTATCTCCTCCTCCTTTGCCCTAGGCTTCAAATCAGAGAAGCTGCAAAATGACTTTTGGCCATTCCATTCTTTCTGTTATCCAGCAGGATTCTAAAAGCCTGTGAAAATAAGTCTATTTATAACATATAGTTTCACAAATATAATTCAGTTAAATATTTATGTATGTCCTGTGTCCATGACAGCTAACTGTATTATGCCTACCATTAAGCATTTAATAATTACTAGCTGGCTTAAATTAGCTGGTGAAATTTATATGGGTTTGGAAATATTCAGTTATTTCTGGGGCATGTCAATCTTGGTGAAATATAAAATATCAAATCATCCCCTTCAGCTTTTCTATTTTATTATGAGCAAGTACCTGATCCAAGACCTAAGAATATAAGAAGCTGAGTTGAATTTAAACACTTCAAGAAAAATTTGCATTGCTTATGTCTTGTTCCATCAATTGACAGTATTTCTGGGTCAGGAGTGAAAGTTAATATACTAATTAATCATATTTTATACAGTGGCTTAGGTAGACTGCAGTGTGAAGTCAAGTTTCAATACAAGGTTCAAGTATAATAAAGTTAAAATTTAGATTTCAAATGGATCAACAAAACGTAAAATATTGAGTTAATAGATAGCTATCTGGAAAAGGCAGGTAAGCATTGTTAAGGATTTTCTGAATATTTTCATTTATGCAAACAAGTATAACATGGGTGTTTCTTTTTTAAAATTTCTGAAGGTCTTGCAGTATTTTGACTATTGAGTATTCACCAGACTCCATCATCTCTATTATCTATCTGCCTGTCTGTGTTCCTACTCTCATTAAGTTTCTGATTCTGTGGAAGAAACAAATAAAATTAGCTATTTAATGAATAAATGTTAATACATTGTGTTATGTGAAAAAAATAAACAAAATCAAAAATAGAAAATAAGCGAAATTTGAAAGCATGGCCATGAAAGTTTTGGGCTCCACAGTGTATGTCATTATACTGTGCCTTAGCCTCTGTATTTTGATACTTTCAGGCAACTATTATGTAAATATAGTCAAGCTTATTTGGACAGTAATAGAATAGGTCAGAAAAAGATAAGATGGGACTAAAAGTCACAAAGGTCCCTCTTTCCCACACACTCCCCTTTTCTTCTCATCCCCCCTAGGACTAAGGATAAAAATAATCACATCATCAGAGGCAATCCATTAGTCCAGTAGATATAAATCTGAAGGGAGATCTAAAGTCAAGACTATCCATGAAAAAAAGAAAAGATGTGTATACACAAAACTGTTAGTAAAACATTTTACTTTCTGGGGCCTACATCTATCTACCAGTGATATTTTGAACCAAAAAGGCAGGTAATCAAATGTAGGGTTGCAAATTTAATTGTACATGCGTGGTTTCATAGAATTTCTCCAACTGATGAAAGCTGCATAGTCGCAAGATGACTAGAGTTGAGAAATGGAACTTTATTTGATGGGATAATTAAAAGAATGAATTAGGAACCTAGTCAGTAGAGACCTGAGACAAAAGTAAAATCCATGAGAAAATACAGCTTGAATATTCAAGGACTGCGATGCTAAGGTTCTCAATAATTGACAGTATTAAAGAAGTTAACCCATTACTGATCTAAGTTACTTTATTGTCTTCTGGCTTAAGTCAAAGTGCCCTGGCCTTCAGTGGTAGTCTAAGTCTTAACTGAACCGGTCTGAAAATATGACACTTTAAGATGAAAAGAGCAGTTAATATTATAGAGTACCAAGCAGATGCTATCCAATTCACAGTTATGTTTTGAGACCCACTATGGTCAGGTAATGGTATGCACACCTTGTGGCTATTGTCTCAGACAAGACAGTGGAGGAACAAAAGTACCTCTTGAATTTTTCTTGACTGTTCTTCTCCAGTCTGGTTCCTTAGGAATAGGAGAAAAAGTAGACACAGTATATACTTAAATTAAAAATTAAATTAAAATTAATGATAAAATGAAATGATTAAAATATCATTTCACAACCTGCACTTCTATCAATTACATATTCCATAATGGCTCTTAGACAAAATTTTGGGAATACAGAACAATAAAAGAACAAACTAGCATGAGTGCATTAGAGATTTGCATGGTAAGAACAAAATATCATGATGTAATATCTTCCTCTTAACTCATTCTAAATAATCCTTAACTCTCCAGAAATTCCCAAACTATTCTTCCATTCTGTCCTGCTATAGGTGCTGAATCTGTGCAGAAATAATGCAAAGTATTCAATTCTGTCTGTTCTCACAGAGAAAGTCAATGTGGTAAACCCTGCTAAAAAAATCTTGATTCTCATGTTTATGTTCAACAGCCAAAGAAGCTATTTTTTGTTTTGCTATGAGCTAAAATGGCAGAAACCTTCACAAAAATGTCCTTGAAATAGTGTGTATATGGGGGTCTAATGGACAAGGGTCTTATCTATAGTGCATGGAAGACCCCATAAGTTCCTTAGGAATATGGTGCTAACACTGACAACAATACCAATGAGAAAGGTAGAATGGGGTGATTCAAGCAGCCCTCTCTTCAGTGTCTGAATAAGGTCTTAGCATCGTGTTTATAAGAAATGGAGTAAGCTGGGTGCTGAAACACTATTGGTATGCACACCTAATCAATAAAGTAAATGTCTCTTTAAAGAGCATGATGAGCTGGTGGAACATTAGGCAGAGGTTGTTCAGTTTTCCATTCAATGTGGTGGAGAGAGTACAGAAAGTGGGGGCATTAAAATCAGGTCGCCCATTGATACAGCTGCAATGGGAGGCTGAGGGAGAATCCCTTGCTTTTTAAGTCCTCAAAGAATTAGTGGACTAATATCCTGAATTCAGAGATGTGGTATATTGTTAAATCAAAAAGGGTAAATTTTCCCCCCAAGTTCATTCTAAACCAGAAGCTGGTTTATACCTTTTGAAAAATCATTGTGTTGTACAAGCACTGAGACTTCTGCTCAAGAATCAGCCAAACTGCTGGCTGCGGTTAGTGGAAATGCTTATTTGTTCTGGGAAGTAAAACTCGTGGGAAGAAAAGGCAACTTTTGAACAAAATACTAAAAAGAAACAGATCTGAGGAGTCTAGTGAAATTGAAACTTTCAATCCAAAGAAGATAATAATGACTGAATGGAAAATAATCTCCATATTTTGATTTCAAACATTGGAATTTCTTGTATGGTTTAGAATTGCTGCCATCCTCTACACAACTGTGCCTAATGAGCACTTGTTTATTACAGTTATTTCTTCTCATAAACTCAGGTTAATTGATGGCAGCAAAAGAATTAGTTGGGGAAATTACTTTTAAGATAACTATTTCAAGTGATAATCTGTCAACTACCATCGGGCTTCTGTGGTTTCAAGGGGAAGAATGATTATACTATAAAACAAGGCAGATAACTATACATAGGTATGGCTTGTTTCTAAATTTAGCAGCTGATCTCTGCATTAGAACATCTTTTCAAGATACTGACATGCTCTTACAAATTAATAGGTTGGCTTGTGTTTTAGGGGGAATATTAGTGTGGATATATTTCTAGTCATTGAACATGTTAAAAAATGCCATGTTAGTACTCAAAAGTCCCTTTGACAAATGCAGGTGGGGAAGAAAAAATATTAAAAATTCTAACTGAAAAGAGATCCTATTTATTGAATATACTCTGTAAGGCACTTAGTATTTTTCTAGTTTAATAGCAAGTGGGTACAACTTCTCAGATACGTGTGTGCACGTGTGTATGTGCATATGTATGTGTATATATACATATATATTTAGTAGGAATTTTATCGACAGTTCTCATTCCTCATGGAAACCTATAGAATGTTTTTTTTTTCTTTTTCATGTTAAAACCTTAGTGACAGTGTAGTAAAAATTATATCTGCTTTCTCAAAGTGAATTAATGTTTTGCAACATGAAGTTGTAGCATTACAGGTATCTAGTATTTTTTCTTTACATAGTTTCTCAATCATTTTTTCCTCTCAGCGTTTGAACTATTCATCAGGTAGTGTGGTAACATACATCTGAAGAGGTGGTATCCTATGTCTCTGAATCATATACTGTGCTGTAAACCGCTTACCTTAATAAAAAAAATTAAAAAAAATAAAACAGTATCTCTAAGGCAAACAACAAATTCAGTTTTTTTCTTTAGGCACTTAGCAAACAGTAGAAAAGTTCTATTCCCTAATGAATAATAAACAGAAAATTCTAGAGAAAATATTAACCTATTTGACAGAGCAGGAGTTAAATAATAATTTTTAATTTTATTATAAAAATATTACCTTGCACATTCTTGACTTCTTTTTAATGCTCCCCAATGCTCAGTCTACCTTTTTCTCAACCCCAACATCCAATTTGTTTTTTGGAATAACAGTATACCATTTAACCAAAAATGTATAGCCATTTTTGTTTTATTGCATTGTACTTAAATTGTATAGTATTTCTATTTTTATAGTCACAGTGGAATATGGCTATTTTCAGTATCTAAAATTGTGGGTTGGAAAACTATTCCTTCTCTCTCAAAATTTTAGGAAAAAAATATATTCAAAAGAACTAAAACCAAGTTGGCTTTTTTGTTACATATGCTAAATACTTAAGATCTTAAACTGCACAAAATGTGAATGCATTTTCATTATCATATAAAATATTATCTGTTGAAATTTTTCCTGACTATCTATCTATGAAGGCTCAAATTTACTGAACATATGCTCTTTTAAACTTGTGGGAGAAATCTCTCACAAGACTATTAAAAATTTGATGAGATCTCTAATAGGAAAAATTTTAAATAGCAGTATTACTATTTAAATAAAAAATATAACCTACCAACATTGCAATGGAAAATGAGGTCAAATTCTGGTGGTTTCATAAATTCTACAATTGATTGTTTTTCGTATAACAATTATTGTTGGTATTATTTATAGTAGGGACAATGTCATTATTTAATATTTACCAAATTTCCACTAATTCAGTTGTCATTGTGTCAAGAAATCTAAACAAAAAAAATTGGTAGTGGTTAAGAACACAGTCTGGAGTTAATCTGCTTGGACTCTTTCACTCATTAGTTGCTTGCTTGCTTATGTTATAAAACTATTCTTTCACACCCTATTAAGATTTAAAGTTGGTGCAAAGAATACAATGCTGTTTCTAGTTGTATGGGAAGATAAATAACTTGAAAGTTTTCAGAGTTTAAATTATTAAAGTTCTATAGAGAATACTGATTTGCTTTGGAGCATCACAAATTTGAGCTGGCACAAAAGGAAGGAATCTGAATAATGTAATAAAAGAGGAAGCAAGTGAGGTTTCTCAGAGGGAAACTACTATACCCTGCTAGTATATGGCTCTCCTACAAAAAATCTATTTATGGAGAAAAATATCCCTGACTTTGAGAGCTGTCTCGAAGAGAACCAGATACCCTACGCAATACAATCGACCCCGGGGGTGCTTTGGACTTAAAAAAAAAAATTGAAGAGACTGAGTAAAGAGAAGAGAGGGGACATCTAATCCCACACAAAGGAGGAGCAGAGAGGAGAGATGGGCGGACCAGCTTCCTCTAAGAGCCACTGAATACAAGGTTAGAAACTGTGGTGAGGTCGGAGGGCTCCGGCCAGCCGACTGGGAGCATGACCCCCACTCCCCCACCCCACAACCCCCCTCTCTTCCCTGCGTGGCAGCCCTGAGGAGCAGGAAAGCGGGAGGGTCACTGTGTCCCATCCCCCACCTGGGGCTAGGTAACATCTCAAAGGGGAGGAAGTCCAAGCAAGATTAGCCAGAAAAACCGGTTGGGCTGGAAAACCTCCTGCTGGAGACAACTTCTTTCTGGGCTTTAGAATGCAAATGAATAGGAGGAGAAGGATGGAATTTAAGGACTATTGACTGACAATCCCCAAAACCCCTCCCATACCTGTTGAAAAAAAAATCTCCAGGAAGGAATTTAAAGACTATTGACTGACAATCCCCAAAACCCCTCCCATACCTGTTGCTGAGAAGAAAACAAAACAAAACAAAACAAAAACTCTCTGGCCACACCCTCCCCTGCAAAGTGTCAGCATCTTGGCACACGGAGGGTAGCAAAAAACAAACAAACAAACAAAAAAAAAAAGACCACAGCAGGTGGTGAACACGGCCAAGCACTCACCACCCCCTCCAACTTCTAGGCGGCTGCACACTGGCACCCTAGAAACTAGGTGAGGTGAAACGCTGATCAACAGCCACCCACAACCTCCACCCTTGCGCCCCCTCGTGGAGTAGCAGGCCCCAAGCAGCAGAAAACAAACTAAGACCAGGAGCTCCCAACCCCCCCCCCACCAGACATAACCCCAGGGGCAGGAATAGCCCCAAGCAAACATCGGAGGAAAGAGGGGGAGAGGGGAGAAAGAATAGAAAGACTCCAAGCAAGGACTAATGACAGCAGCAACAACAAGACAACAACATATGTCACTGGAAAGGAGGGGCTGAACCCCAGCAGGGGACCCAACCAGAAACCCCAGAACCTAAGAGCAAAAGGACTACAGAACTCCAAATTCACATATACCCAATACGTTATTTTCTTTATTATTTTCTTTATTATTATCTTTTATTTTTTACTAGTTTATTATCCCTTTTATTCTCTTTATTATTATTTTATTTTATTTTTTACTATTTTATTATTATTATCCCCCCCCCTTTTCTTTTTTTTTGAACTTTTAACTTACCTTTTTCTCTTGGTCCTTCATTCCTACTTTTCTTCATCTCCATTCCCCTGTTCTTTCCTCTCCCTGTTTTTTCTTTCTTTCTTTTTTTTTCTTTCTTTTTTTCCTTCTTTTCCCCTTCCTCTCTTTTCTCTTTTCTTTCTCTTTTACTACAAACCACCCCTTCATCTTCCCTAATTAAACTCGGAACCGGAAACACACTGGAGACACGCCACGAGAAACACAAAAATTCAACAAAGAAAAATAAGAAAAACCAGAAGCTATCTAGTCACAGCCAAGGCAACTCAGGCACTAGGGAACCACAAACACTCCTGAGCAAGTAAAACCAGAAGTCATGCCTGCCAGCACCAGTGGAAAACTACGAACAGAGCAAAGCAGAAAACCAACAATGGGAAAGAAAAAAGTCACAAATGATCCTCAAAACAATACACCACAAAAAGAAACTCCCTCTCCAGAACCCATTAATATGGACATAGAAGATTACATTCACCTAACAGATAAAGATTTCAAAATAGCCATCACAAAAAAATTGATAGAATTAAATGAAAAGAACAAAGAACTGAGGGATATAAACAAAGAACTGAGGAATGAGAATGAATCCATAAAGACGAAATTGAAGAAACTGGAAGATTTAAAAGAACTGAAGAACGAGAACGAATCCATGGAGAAGAAATTGAAGGAAATGGAAGATTTAAAAACACTAGTAGAGGAGCTAAAGAAATCCAGAGAAAGCCAAAAAAGTGAATTAAAAGATATGCAGGGAAGAATAAGCACTCTGGAAGATAATGATACTAACAAAATCAAGGCAGAAAAGGAAAGAGAAAAACAAAGGAAAAAGAATGAGGAAAAGCTTCGACAACTATCTGACACCATGAAAAAAGGAAACATCAGAATCATAGGAATCCCAGAAGGAGAAGAGAGACAAAGGAACAGAGAATCTTCTCAAGGAGATAATTGAAGAGAACTTCCCAAACATGAAAAAGGAAACAAAAGTTGACATACAGGAAGCCAGACGATCTCCATATTATTACAACGAAAGAAAAAAAACTGCAAGACATATGATAGTAAAATTATCAAGAATTCAAGACAAGGAAAATATACTGAAAATGATGAGGGCAAAAAAACAAATAACCTATAAAGGAAAGCCAATCAGGCTGCCGTCAGATTTCTCTGAAGAAACACTACAGGCAAGAAGAGATTGGAGGGACATATATAACACACTACATGCCAACAAATGTCAACCAAGATTACTCTACCCTGCAAAGCTCTCATTCCTCTATGAAGAAAAAACATGGACCTTTTCCGACAAACAGAAACTACAGAAAATCATCACTACCAAACCCCCACTCCAAAGAATATTAGAAGAAGTCATGAAGACAAAACCAGCAAAAGAAAGACCAGGAAACACAGAACAAGGTAAGAAGTAGAACCATAAAAGAGTAAAAAAACAAACAAACAAAAAATATGGACGACAGTATATCAATATTAACTCTAAATGTAAATGGACTAAACACACCAATTAAAAGACACATCATAGCAAGATGGATCAAAAAACAGAACCCAACCTTCTGCTGTCTACAAGAAACACATATAATTGAAAAAGATAATCAGAGATTAATAGTTAAAGGATGGAAAACAATCCTACAAGCAAATGGACCAAG
>PVIJ01011026.1:0-56933 GCA_004024925.1 Scalopus aquaticus
AAGGCTCTCATGGCCTCTGCCTCCTTGAGCTCTAAAATATTTTCTAGTTCACTGGGAAAATTCCAAATCTACCATTTACCCAAACATTTATCTCAACCACCCTTCTTTCTTTAGAAATCATGACAAGTATTCATAGTCATTCCTTTTCTTTCTCCTCAAGGATATTTTCTTGACAATCCCCATTAGAAAATAGCACAGAGTAGGTTCCCAGAAATGCTAATTTGATGATGGATGGTCTGCCTTCACCCTGGATGAAGAACACCCTGCCCTACATATTTCCTTGCACATAATAAAGAACAGTGATTCATCAATGGACAGAGTAGGTATCATTTGCCCAGTGTCTACAAGAGGGCCGTGGTGGTCTGCTAAATACTGTGGTTAATAAACCACCAAAATGACCTCAGTAAATCCTCTTTCCTCATTAAAGATTGTTACAGATGTCCCAAGGTCTGGCTGACACATTCCTTGGCTGTTAAGGAGCTAATGAATTTCATAGAAACAGAGAAAACAAGCATAAATAGTGAAGAGGCATGAGAAAGGCATTCCAAATCTGCAGAAATCTGCCTCCAAAATCAACAGAACTCCACTTTTCCTCGGAACAGTTCAGGAGTATGAGAAAGGTCCCAGTCTGTGGGGAGTCTCTTAGCAACTAAGTTTATGATCCATCATCCATCACTGGAATTCAGCATTTATTTTTTTGAAATGTCTTTTCCTTCTATTATTCAGTTTCTTGTTTTGTTTTTGTTTGTAACCACATCACCACGCTCAGTGAATGACTACTTAGACTCATGAATATTTCAATAGCTTTTTGATCTCCTGTTCTTCAGTATCTTCCCTAGTTTATCCATGTCAGCTTCCATTTCTGTTTTCCTCTGGTTAACAGAAGGTAGAAAATGAAGCCTCAGGATTCATAATAGGGTCTTAACTTCACTATCCAATCCAACTCCCAGTCTTGCCTTTTTCATTTTCTTCCTCATCATGCTCATTTCCACCTTTGAACCTTTGTAGAAGATGGTTTCAAATTTGGCATGACCTATCCAATTACCCAAAGTCTATCTTCTCTCAAGGTTCAGCTCAAATTTTCTGTCCCATGGAGCCCATTCTGAGTTCCCCAGTTCACATTAGATGATGAGCTTCTTCTATCTCTTTATCTTTCACTTGCACTCTCTCACTGTTTCTTTGATTATAATATTTCACCTTATTTCTTTTTATTGGTCTTGACTCATCACCAGTCTCTGTGTCTTACATGAAAACACCCTTAGGTCAGTGAACAACTCTCATCTTATCTGGCTTATCCAGGTACATCTCTAGCACAGTGCAGGGCTCATAACAGATGTTTAATAAATGATGCCCCCATTCAGCTTGATGAATTTTTCATTAAAACTTTTCACTTTCTACTCTTTGATGTAATTATTAGAAGTTTGGGTGTTTTATGGTAGTTACACTTGATGTAGTCTAAAATCAAGTTGCTTTGGAAATTCAGGAAAGGCAAAAACAAAACCAGAAACACACACAGAGACTATAAAAACAGACATTACCTTTGTTATATTATTAGTGCTAGTGAATACTAAAGTCTATACTAGATTTGTTAAAATTAACTATTTTTCTAGCTATTTTTCCAGTTATTATAAAATAATAAAATAACTATTTTATTGAGATAAAATGGACATATAAAATTGTGTACAAGTGTACAATGTGATGATTTGATATACCTATATTGTGTAATGTTTACTGAAGTAAAGTTAGTTAACACATATTTTATTTCACACAATTATTCTTTTGTTGTTAGGATGAGAACATCAAAGTTCTACTCTTTCAGCAACTTTTGAATATGCAATATGATATTGATAATCAGAGTCATCATGTTCTATATTATATCCTTAGAACATGTTTATCCTATAACTAAAAGTTTGTGCCCTTTGACTAGTATAATACTCTTCCCCCTGGCAACCACCATTATACTCTGTTTCTATGAATGTGATGTTTTTAAGTTTCCACATATAATACACTAAACTCTTCATGAACCACAGCGTGTGATTAAACAATTTCAGTCCCATTGCTTTTGTGTCTCTTTTCTATTCCCCAAATCTCTGATCTAGTCCTGGAATGAATTCTTTCTCACTTGGACAGTATTCTTTTCCTTGCTTTATCATACCTCTGCATTGTTTAGAAGCTCTTAATGGTATTCACCATCTTTGAATTAATTTCAAAGCCTCTGATCTGGAATTTAAGAATATTCAACATCTAGCCCCATACTATATGTCTACCTTTATAATTTAATATTCTTAATAACTCTATGTTCTAGCCAGAACACAATTCTTGTATTAAGTGTCACATAGGACACATTGCTTGGTCAAATTGCACCTTTGCCAGAAAAAGCCTTCTATGGTATACCTTTGTATACAATGTATACAACTCCCTAACATATCTTAAATTACCAATCTTACATATCCTCTCCTGTCCACCTCACTAGGAAAGGATTCTTCTTTCTCTAAATGCCCACATAGTATGGGCATTTACCACCCTCCATACTGAATGTAGTAGATATTTATTTATGTACATTCATCTGTAATATAATTTATGGTGAGACAGTAATAAGCTCCCAAATAAGGAAGTATGCTATATCAAGCACAATAATGGATGCTAAAAAACTCTGTGAACCCAGAAAAGTTTGGTCTAGAGCTGTCAGGGGAAATCAGAGCAGTCTCAGAGGAGGTGAGCTTGGGTTCCATGATATGAGATGTTTGGGCATTGATTAACCAGATGTATGAGATGGAGAGCTAGCTAGAGGAGGGGCAGAAAGTCTCTCAGAAAGCTCAGATGGAGGGTGTAGGCCAGAAAAGGCATAACCACTGGAAAAAAGCAAGGGACATTTGAGGAAGGCAAGTTATTCTTTATGACAAGGTAGGATATGCTGAGAGAAGAACAAGAAAAGTAAGAGAGCAGTCAGGTGGACAGAGACTGCCTCGTTAAGGATTATGGAGTTCAGCCTGTGAGTTGGCATGCTAACAATCAGTGGATTTACAAGATTGGACCATGTATCAGACTTAGGCAACGTAGTAGAGGAAGGATTGGAGTTACAGAGAAACTGCAAGCAACCTGGTTGGGGATTCATACATGATTTGTCTTTGTATTTCCCTATCATACTCAGTACAGTACAAAGCATATGGTTTACAGACAAATTGCATTTGTTGATAAATGAAAGAAAAGGAGGTAACCATTTTTGGACTAGCATACAAATAGAGGATGTATCAGCTTTAAACACCATACTTTACCTGTATGGCTCAGATCACACAGGTAGAGGGCATTTTCTAGCTTCCTGAACCTGTCAATCCACGCTTCACATTCTTCAGGTTCATTCTTCATCACTGGTGTCATGAAAGGCTGGGAGACTGGCCTGATCTTTAGAGAGCTCAGGGGTTCTTTGGGTGTTGAAGTCTCAGCAGGAGGGTTTTCTGGCGGCAGCAGCTCTTCTGGTGTTTTCTATTGGAATGACACGAACCTCTTACTGGCAAGACATTCACCACTCAGAGCTCCTCCAGTCTCTTAGCCAAAGATGAGGCCACACAACTAGAAAAACTGATTGATGGTCTGGTTCAGCAAAGCTGGGAGGATGAGTTTTAATCCTCAGTGCCATAAGACCACCTCTGCCAAATCACACAGGACATAAAACTATTACGCTGAAGTTTTTTTTTTAAAGAGAAAGGTAAAATCATGATTTTTGTTCAGTTTGCCATTCTGATTTGCACAAAACAAAGATTTTTGTGACTGGCTGTCTTTTCATGATGTGCTACTCTGTTTTATACCAGCGGAATCCACAGAGGATGATCTTCAGACAATACTTATATGGGCTTATATTGTCCCAACGTCTTGTTGGGGAAAAGTCTGGATCATGAGTGTAAGGTTCTTGACAAAGAGAGACTGAAAGAATGATATTAGCTCAGGTTCATGGGCTTGTATAGGGCTCATAAAGCATCTCTCATTTTACTTTCCATTTAACAAAGGACACTGTAGCCCAGTAAGTGGAAGTGATTTACTAAGACCAAGCAATGAATGGCACACACAAAAATAGAACCACAATGTGGAGGTTAGTTCTAGCTCATAACTCCATGTTCAGTCCTTCTTGTCAGCTATGCTTTGATTGGGTGGCCTCCTACTCATTCTTGAAGACCCAATTTATATTACATTTCTTGGTAGAAGTTTTACCCAATAACCCAAAGCTGGTTTCTTTATCTATCACAGCAGTGATTACTGGATACTATAGTTACCTACTGGAATATTTTTCTCTTCTAAACTCTGCAGAGCTCTGGGCCTGTGAGTCTGTCATTTATATATGTTCTAGGTTTAGTTACTGGTTGGCACATAGTAGGTTATTAAGACATGTTTACTGAATGAAAAAATGAGTGAATGAATGATTTTTTTGTGGGATAAGAAGAAACCTCTGTTATAATTCTCCTTTCTAAAAAGTGGGACAATGAATGCTGATTATACAGGAATGTGCAAAAAATCAATTATTGCAGGAATGGAGTAAAATCCTTAAACAAGAGGCAAAATAAAAGAGCAAAGTATATTTTTTATAATCTTATTCACAACAGACTTAACACTCAAGGAGAAAAGCATTTGCTGTTGTTTCTTGCATGGCAAGAGGCTTGCCAAAATGGATACTATTTTCTAAAATATTTCAAAGTGTGAAGTGCATGAAGAAGCCTCCCATCATTTTAAGATGAATTATGCTCTAATCCGGGCATTTGAAAAACAACAACAACAGAAAAACTCAGGCTGTTTTTCAATTCTGTCTGCATCTTCTCCTGGCTGAGTGCTGGGAATATTAAAACGATTTTAACTGCTTGCCAATTTTTTTTTTTAAACCAAGAAGCCCATTACATTTTAAAATGTGATGGCTGGTGAAAAGGTCACCCTCAGTTTCTGGAAGCTGCACTTAAAATAAGTCTCATAACCAAACTTTATGTTGAAGCAGTCTATGGATCGGTCACAGGCTTTTGGAAGACAACTGTATTTATGCTACAAGTCATTTTCTTGGGGCAGGTGGTGAACCCATTACCAAGAGTTTTCTGCAGGCAGAAACCAGCCAGGGAAGGAAGGAAACCACACTCTATGAGTTGCTCTCTTTCCCTTCTCTGTGGGAAGAGAGTTTCCCAGTCAAAGAAATGAGTTAAGGCAATGAGCGAAAACCAAAAACCCCAAAGGGTGTGCACCCATTCTAATCCGTCCCCAAGCTCAACAGGCCCAGTGCATACAGTATGTCCAGTTCTGCTCTGAGACAGCTCAGGAACTTCAGAGGGCACAGGAGTGGCAGAGGTTTCCTTTGCTTTCTTTCCTGGCAAGAAAGAAAAACATGGAAGGATTTAGTTGGTTCTCTTCAGTTAAATACACATACATACACCCAGGCAAAGAAAATGTTAAAGCTCTGACTATGAGGTTGGCATTGTGTTGGGTGATGGGGACATATTGGTGGACAAGAAAGATCTGGTTCCTGCCCTGACAGAGCTCACAAGGGGGAGGTATGTGTTAAATAACCACTCCAAATTATTATTTAATTATAAACTACTATAAGTACAACAAAGGAAAAATATGAAAATCTTTTAACCTATTTTTGGGTACTGGTGGAAATGGCAAGGGGTTGGGGAAGTGGCACAAAACTGCCAATCTGAAAGGTGGCTAGGAATTTCCAGGCAAAGGTGATGGTCAGGTGTGCAGAGCAGAGAGTTCCAGGTAAGCAGAGGTAACCCTGTGGTTGGCCTTGAAGCTGCTCCTGCAGTTTGGGGAGTGGAAGCAGGCAGCTCCCCATGGTGGTTTGGAGTCTTAACAGGGAAGCAGACATTGCTGCCCCTTTTGTGACACAAGTGTGCCCTTGAAAGAAAAGGCAACACCTTTATCTTCTCGCTTCCTTTCTCATTTCAGTGGTGACAGGTCTCGAGAGGTTTGAACAGTGTTCCTCACTCAGGGATTCTACTGCCCAGGCTGCTGTCTTCATGAAGAGAAGACATATTTTGAAGATACAAGAGAAAGATGTGAAGACCTGCTGAAATCTCCTAGGGCTTATGGTGGGTGTCATTCACTCATCACTCAGTGATGTGGCACTTTTATTTATTTTGCAAATCTGTGTGATGACCACACAGCACAGTTTTTTGGGAGTTTTACCTTCAGAATTTAGCATAATTCAAAAATGTCATTAGTAAATACATATTGGATCTCATTACTTTTAATAAGAATGGTTCAATGAAAAAATTTTAAACAGAAGGTGGAGGGTGGAGGGTAACACAGTGATGGAGGGTGGAGGCTCTTGAGTCAGATGTCTCAGGTTTGAGTACTGACTCCTTAGCTGCGGGACCTTGGGCAAGCGGCTTGTTCTTGTGTCTGTTTCCATTTCTGTGAAACAGGGATAATGCCCCCAATAAGTCATTGTGAGGGCTAAATGGAGTAGAAAATGTAAAGCAAATACGTGGAAAATAGCAATTGCTCAACTGTTAGTGTCGAACA
This sequence comes from Scalopus aquaticus, assembly GCA_004024925.1. Classification (NCBI taxonomy): domain Eukaryota; kingdom Metazoa; phylum Chordata; class Mammalia; order Eulipotyphla; family Talpidae; genus Scalopus; species Scalopus aquaticus. Next base: position 6,502 of record PVIJ01011026.1, read on the forward strand.
ATGTCGTAAGTTTAAGAATGTTTATATAAATATATCAGGGTAAAAAACATTTTGTTAAACTTTTAACATTGTATCTATGAATCATTATGATTTCTTTTCCTGTTTTTTGGTGGAGAAGATAATGTGATTTCATATTCTTTTCTGTAGCCCCTGCATCCAGCATTGGAGTAAGTACTCAATAACTTCTTCTTGACTAAATGAATGGCCATGTGCTCTAATTTGGAGTTTAGAAAACAGAGTCACTGAATATATAATTGTGTTTCTCCAATTCCTTTTCAGGTCCTTGGAGATGAGGGATTTTTCTTGGCACTTCTTGATCGTTCTGTACCTACCCCAGATGCTATATAGAGTAAAACTTAATATATGCTTAATGAGGACCGTAATGGCAGTGAGTTAGGACAGTCCCTTCCAGGCAGAACCAAATTAATCCGCTGAAAATTAGTTGTCATGGGAACCGATCAACACCCAGTAGCACTGGCCCTTGTTTATTTCACCTAGTGTGTGAAAGAAAAGCTTTCTCTTTATTGCACGTGAAAAAAATGGTTGAAGTTACTCTGAATCAGAGTTTGAGATATAAGGGATTCTAGAGGCAGTGTGTAGCACAGAGGCAGGGGATCCTAATTCTTTCCTTTACTAACTGTAAATTCTTGGATCCTGATTTTGTCAACTGTGAAAGGGGATGATACCAGCGACTTGCAGCTATGTTGTGGAGATTTCAAAAAATTACCTACATGAAATACGTCACACAAGGAAGATGTTTAATACAAGATATTATTCATTATTGTGTTATTATAATTATGACTACTATTATTATATGACTCAGAGCAGAGGTAGTTTTCTCAGAGAAGAAAACTTTACATTAATTACAACGTGACAGGGATTTTTCAGGACCCTTTTAGAATAAGATCTGAAACATAAACTCTTTTCTAGTCCACTACTCTCTACTGTTTGCACTTACTATGCTAGTCTCCCTGGTCTCTTTTAAGCTTCCCTTTCTCCTTCCTAGTATCTATAAGCATAGAAAATGGTAATAGTTTGCACATGTAAAAATTGTTTGAAAAACCCAAAGCAGATCTAATTTTTTTCTTCCTAACATAGCAGAAAGAATAAATAAAAACCATCTGTCTAGTCTGCCAGTTGAAGATTTCTACTGGAGGGAATAAAAAAAACAAGCTGGCTTCTAGAGATTTCCAGGTGTTGAAAGAACCAGGTTTTATAGGATTTCCAGTGGATGCTGATAGGTGGGCAGCCCTCTCTTTCCCGACCTCCCAAACAATGACTTGAAATCAGTGGTCTTCAGAGCTGGCTACATGGCCTGGGGAACTTTAAAACTGTCACTGCTTAGGTACCAGATCAGACCAAATAAATCAGAATCTTATGGGTGAGAACCCAACTCAGCACTTGCAAAGAATTCCTTAGGTAATTCTAAAGTGAAGCCAAAGTAGAGATAACAATGGATTTAAGTAAACAACTGATCTCTTTGGAATTAATGAATGAGACATTTGTGAGAAGGAAACTAAGATAAGTCAAATATTTGTATATGCCAGGCATTTCTCATGTTTTCTTAATCTAAAGAATAACTCCATGAGATGGAAATTATCTCTATTTGGCAGCTGAGGAAACTGAGGCAATGAAAGCTTCAGTCATTTGCTAAGACAACAGAGGTAGGATTTGGTCTGGAATTCTAACTCACTCATTCATTCAACAACCATTTGAATGTTTGTTCTAGTATGATATAACAACAAACAAGACAAACTCTTCTCACACAGTGTGCGTTCCAATGTTGAGGTCAAACAAACAGATATGTAAAATAACTAAAGACAATTATAGGGCAGTAAGAAATGGCAAGTTACTATTTTAGATATGGAATTCACCAAAGGCCTCTCTGAAATGACATATAAACAGAGCCCCGAGTGAAGAAATAAAAGGGAAAGTCTGAGGAAAGAGCACTTCAGGAAAATGAGCCAGGGCAAAGGTCTTGAGGAGGAATGTTGGGTACATTCAAATAGAGCTGAGAGGACAGCTTAGCTGAGTGTTCACAGAGCTAACGTGCCTTGTGGGCCATACCACGTGACCTACATAGGTGAGCTGTATGAATCTTAAAGAATTATCAGGAGAGAATGCTTCTTGATATAATAAAACTTAGAGAATTAAGCCTTTTAAGACTCAACTGCCAATACAATAGCCATTAAAGCAATTTTTACTGCTTTTTTTCTTTTTCCACTGGTAAGTCCTTTACATTTCTGGGAGCAATCAGATAAAACCCAAGAAGGAAACCATTCAAGCTAGGAAGGAGAGTCAAAGTAGAGGCAGGCTATGGCCCTTCTTGAATCACAAAATAACCGAACTAACCTGTCGGCATATCAGATGACAAGTCAGAGGACGCTCTGTTAAGCATCTCAACAAATCTCTGCCATCTGTGCAAGAAAAGGAAACATAATGTTGATCAATATCAATGTTCTGGGAGAGGGTGCAATAAAGTTCAAAGTTTATATTGCTAGTGATAATGAAGTAGCTTTTTGACACCTGTATTATTTAGGGGTGATATGCAGGAAACAGAAACCACTAAAGTATCTCTACTAGAAAGGGATTTAATATAGGAGATTACATGCCCACAAGTCTTCTGCAAGGTCAGGCAGGATGTATGTTGGTGTCTGCTTGAAGGCTCAGGGTCAAGGCTCAGCAGATATCTAGGCAACAGGGAACTGCAGGGGAATGTGGCTTATATCTTGGCTACCCTGACCATGAGGTTGATGACTAAGCAGTACAAAGTGTATTTTGGCTACTAGAAAAGTTAATGGTTGCCAGAGTCTGGAGTTGTTACTACAGCATCTCACTGATGCACCTTAAATCAATCCCAGGAGCTTGGCACTAAGGGAGTTTAGGGAAGTCTTCTTTTTAACCTTCTCAACTGTAGGAAATATTTCAACACAGGAGAGAACACAGAAAACACAGAGGACCTTCGAAAAGTCACTGAGATCTGAAATGGTTTCTGGATGTTATAAACAGCAGTGTATAAGAGTGTAAGAGTACTCTTGAAACTAAGAGTAGAAATGGGTCCTTACTGCAAACAGACAATATTTAGTGAAGTCTCTAAGTAGCGATTACATTGAGTGAATGCATGGGAAAATCATGGAGTCACTTAAAGTTTACAAGTACTTTAAGAAAACATTTGTAGTGAAAATAACATATTTACACTCATCCTCTCTACGAAACTATGTTCTTATCTAGAATGAGGACCTCTAATTTCCCATACCCTTCCCTAGCATATTTTGAAACACACTTTATCTACTTAAACTCAGTCTATCACTTTCTTCATTAATCTCTTCTTTTCTTCTCCCTCTTCTACTCTGTCTCTCTCCACGTCTCTTACTAGTTTTTGGTTCTGGTACTTGTGGAAGTTTTATTTTGTCCCATATCCTTTCAAAATATTGAGTTTTGCTTGGGGTAGTAAAAAATAGCTTCTGTTGCTTGAAACAAAACTGCAACTCATAATAATTTTTATCTCCCTTATCCATCAGAAGTCAAGCAAATATAAGGAACAAGTTGTGAGAGATACGTCCTTAGTTTAAGATTTCTAATGTCATGTGATTTTATTCTGTTTAAATAAAAATTATTCATTAGCTATATAAAGCACATAACTAGTTTGTTTTGCCTACACCTTATGAAACTTTTCTTCTACATGATATTATAAATCAGAAAATACAGAAATAGGTCAATATGGAAGATATAAAAATGTGGGCCCAAGGCATGTCCTTTTTGGAAGAATAGATAGGACACAGGTGTGCAGAACCATAGACCAGATAAGCTGAGACTATATTAGCTTATCTGGTATCTGATGTAGTCACCCAGCCTAGGCAGGGGTGAGAAAGTTGAAAAAGTAGCACTCTCAAGAAATGTTAAAAATCATTTAAAGATCTGCTATTAGCATAGACCTGGAAATTAACGCATTAGAAGTATTTACTATCTTCTGTACTCTCTGCAGATTCTTCCCAGAACATCTAAGGGGGATCAGCCTCCTGCCTAGAACACCTATGACCCTCTGAAAACAACAACAAAGAAACCAGGTTTCTTATATTCACACAGTGAGTATTACTGATATTCACACAGTATTACTGATATTCACACAGTGAGGAGTTATCAAATAGAAGAAAGGCCTGCAGACAAAACAGCACTACAAACTCTTGACCCTTGTGCTGATAGTTGGGGAAGGAGAATGTGGGAAAATTTTCCACGTATTACACTTGGACACTGCCTGATTTAAATGGTTATATAATGTAGGTGCCCAACACAATCCTTAAGAACCTTCTAGTAAAATATTTTCTTTCTTCGATAGTCTTCATATTATCCTAGGACCTTCAAAAACTCACTGACATATGAAATGGTTTCTGGATGCTATAAACAGCAGTGTGTAAGAGTACTCTTATACTCTTATGTTTGAAATTAATATAATGTTATATGTCAATTGTATCTCAATAAAAATTAGGAAACAGTAACAAAATTCTGTGAAATACTAGGTAACTGATTTATTAAGATACTTGTGTTGTACAAGTATCAAACTCGTCACAAGTCAGGGAGTTTAAGACCTGAGAGCAAGGGCGGGAGCCTCGCCTTCAGGCGGAGCTAAATTAAAATTCCAACTTCAGTTGTATTGAAAAGTTGAAAGGCCCTTAGCTCTGAATTTCTTTGTATGCATTAATTGAAATTAATGTCTCTTCTTATGAGACACGTAAATAGCTTCCCAAGGACATATTCACCAGTGGGAAGCAGGATGTCAGCCTGACTGTCTGCCTCCAAATCCTGACCCTGCACACTGTGCTCACAGCCTTACGTATTCCTTGGCTCCAGCTACATTTTACCCCTTTGGGATTTCATGAACATGACTCCAGTGTCTTCTCTCACTTATTATTTCAGAAGTTTGAGGACAGTCTGATTTTGTTACTTTATAATTAATTTTTTTCCTTCATTTACTTTAGGTTAATTTTGTTTCTGCCTGGATCCTTAAATAATTTTCTTTGTGTAGTACAAAAATTTTGTCATGATAGACATGGATACGTATTTTCTCAATTTAGCTTCAATCATGGCAAAGACTTCCAGTCTCTACAAAGTGTCTTTGCTTTTCCTCTTTTCAGCTGTAGTTTTTGTTTTAGCTTCTGGTCTAATTTTTCTGGGATTGTTTTTCATAATGCCAGCCGTCTTAGGTTCAATCTCTATTCTTTTTTAAAAAAATTTTTTAAAAGATTTATTTATTTATGCATACAAGCTGGGATACAGGCCAGAGGTGTGGAGTGGTGAGAGGATTCACCAGAGACAAAGTGGGGAGCAGAACAGGCGGACTGACTGAAATATACTGCTGAGGAGAGCAGCAGGAGAGGCAAGAGAGGTCTGCTGCGCCATGTGGGTCAGCTCCCTGGCCAGGGATTGAACCGTGCTGTAGTGGCTGCTGATAGCTTCATAGTGCTGTGACTTAACCCGCTGCGCCACCAGGAAGGCCCTCTATTCTTATTCTTCTTTGTCTACTCTCCTTTCTAATTTTCTTCTGTTCTTTTTTTCTCTAGATTTTGTGGAAACCTCTTAGATTTAGATTTTCTCTAATGTTAATTTTGATTTTATGGATTCCTGGTTACCTCTTTTTAATGCAAATAATGTTTTATTGGAATACAGCTACAGCTGTGTATTCTGTGTTGTTTATGGCAGTTTCCAGGCTAAAACAACATGGCAGGGTAGTTACGACAATATAGACCCACAAAGTCTAAAACACTTATACTCTGGCCTGTTATAGAAAAGGTTTGTTGACCTAAAATTTCAACACAAGTATCTTAATAAATCAGTTATCTAGTATTTCTCAGAATTTACTGACTGTTGCCTAATTTTTATTGAGATATAATTGACATATAACATTAGTTTCAGTTGTACAACACAATGATTATATATGTATTTCAAAATGATCACAGAAAGTCTAGTCTAAATTTTATGTAGTTGTTTCCTTGAAACTATCTGTATTTCCCTAAGTCCTGTCACTATTTTTTGCCTTTTAAATTTCATATCAATAACCTTTTAATCTTAATATGCTTATTACTTTCCAACGCACTTCAATAGAGGGCATGGCTTCTTGAATCCTATAGAGATCACCCATGGTTTTCAGGTTTCCAGAATAAATCATTTTCAAAAGGTGGTTGTTATCTGGAGCCTAAAAGATCATTATTCCCTTTCTAAGTTTTGCAGTATATTTTTTAAAAAAAGTAGAACTTCTATTTTGGGATTTCCTCTTTATTTGATCTAAGATTTGGCATAACCCAACATCAGCTGTGTAGATTTCCTTTGGTCCTACCCACTTCTCATCTAGCTCTGAGTCAAGGGGTGGGTGGCGACCCCCACTGATGCTGGTGCCTGTCAGGTCAGGTGCAGGCCTCTTGGGTGGGTGCAGGTGGACTCTTCTCACTACATTGAACACTTCTCAACATCCATAACCAGCAGGAACCTCCCTGTCTCTGCAAACACCACAGCCACTGTCCTCACTCTAGTTTTCTGCTCTGTCACTTCCCGAGCTTTGTTCTTTGAGTAGGTACCAGTAAGTGGTATTCCCTTGGGTAGGAAGAGTAAAGAAGGGGCAGCAACACTCATTTTCTGTTTGGTTAAGACTTGGGATCTATAAATAAGGAAAAGACTTAGGTGTGGGGGCAAAATGTCTTCTGTCTTGTGCACTACTGATGGGTAAACAGGGCAAAGCTTGGGGCAGACAACTTACCAATTTTCCCAAATTCCATTTACTTATCATTAGTGGAAAGTCCTGCTAGATTCTGATGCAAGAGTGCCTATTAGTCACTTTTTGGAATTTATTTTTCTATTTGCTCATAGAAATTTTAGTTAGGGGTTGTGTTATGCAGGTGCCATTTTTTTCCCCTTCAAAACCAAACCCAACCCAAAAATGTGGGCTATTTTCTAGAAACATTCTTGTCATCATGATGAAGTCCATCACATGATGAAGTCATGTGTCTCTGAGAACTTCATAAGACAGAAAGCGGAAGTATCCTGGTCCTTATCTTTTTTCACCTTGGAAAACACAGGTTATGCCATAGAAACAGTTTGTACTTTTGCCTGTCTTCTGTCTTGGCACATACTGCTCTTCTCTGTCTGAAGAGCTCATCCCCATCTCTCAGCAGGTTAGTTCTTACAGGCCCCACTTCAGCTGAGACACAGCTGAGACATGGCACAGAAGTGGCTGAAAAGCCAGCTCTGTTCAGACTGCCAGAATCATAGGTTAAGTCCTATGATTTGAAGAATTCAATCACTCTAGCCATTCCCTTGAGTCCTATACTTTTTTTACTCCAGTTGAGGCGTAAAAGTATGCTCAAAGGAGGAGGCAGCAGAAGGAGACTACAGAGGACAGCCTTAGCCTTCAGGGTCTGTGTTAATTTGTTAGGGGCTGCAGGACAAACACCACAGACTGCTGACTTGGCAGAAATGTATTTTATTACCGTTCTGGTGCTATGTTTTTTGTTTGTTTTGTTTTTTTGGACTTGACTTTCTCCTAGGTCCTGGAGGAAGGGGCAAGAGATACTGAGCTCTTCAAATCCAGAGCTGTGTTTTAGCAGTAAGTCCATGTTTTTTAATAGTTCCAGGTGTTGGCAGATTTGGCCTCTTTTGAACTTTCTATTTTTGGCTTGCAGAGAGTCTCTTTCTTGCTATGTCCCCACATGGTCAATCTGTTAGCAGGCAGGCTGAGGGCCCCCCAGGACCCCTAAACCTGCCTGCTCTAAATAGGTTCTGCCATGTACCACATAAAGATAAAGCATACTTAATGCATAATACCTTCAATAGAAAGGAACTTTAATATAGTGTGCAATAGAGAGAAGAAAAATATAGTTAAAAAAGTTTCCAATCAAACACCCAAAATTACCCATTACTTCATGAGTAAGTGCTCAGTCAAACAGGGTTGTCCCAAATTGGGGTCACCGAGGGCCAAAAGCCTGCCACAAGTCTAAGGCACCTTCTGGTGGACCTACAGGAAAGGGTCAGAAGGGGCCAGACAAGTCTGGAAGGAAAAGATCAAGATTGAAATACAAGTCAAGATAGAGGCTGCCATTGTTAGCCTCCCCATAGATATTTTACCCACTTCTCTGTCTCTTTCGACTGCCTCCTTCCATGTCCCCCAAGCCCCTGGTACCAGTCCAAGGCCAAGAAACAAGTGTGGCTTCTTCTTTATATGTCTCTCTGCTCCTCGTGCCTCCTCCAGTGTCTTCCTTAGTCTTTCCTTTTATTTTTCCTCCCCATGTCCTTCTCCCAGTCTTTCATAGCTTCTCCTCACTGCTCAGCTCCACCCTTCCTTGGGTGGGGCAGGGAATCGGGAACCTTCCCTTTCTATAGGGATCACACTGTTACATTTCCTCTGTGTGAGAACATTCTTGGTGTCTGTGTGTCCAGATCTCCTCTTCTTATAAGGATATCAGTGAGACTGGATTAGTGCTCACCCTAATGGCCTCATGTTAACATTTTTAAAATGCCATATCTCCATATTCACATTCTTATGTACTGGTTGGGGTGGGGGAGGCTAAGGCACTAACAGTAATTTGGGAGGATGTAGAACAGCCCTTAATAGGAAGAAAGATTCAAATAAGTCCACTTTTAGGATAATTTCCTCAAGGTCTCTGAACCTCAATTTACTCAACTGTAAAGTGGGTATAAAAACATAACTCTTGGGGCTGTTGGAAATAAGATAGACATGAAAAGCATCTATTCCCATGCCTGAGACATATTGGATATACATGTGTTACATCCTTGATCAGCAGGTATTTTGATTATGTGATTTAACTCAACTGTTGTGTATTCAACTGCATCATTTTCCTTTGCTTTCATGTAGCTTAAGTTGTAAAGTTGTATTCTTCCCTTCCAGTTAACAGTGAGAAGCACAGCACTTCTTTGACACATAGGCAGTGAATTCTCAAATCCAGATAAAAGGATTCTTTTCCACTCGACAAATGAGAAAATTAATGTTAAGAGAAATCAATTACTTGCTCAAGTTCCCAAAGACTGAATTGTAGAGCCAGGATGTCCATCGTTGCCCATGTGGTTCCAGAGCTTAATCTGATTTTCTGTGTGGTTAGGGATAATAAGGTAGTCACTGTCTAAACCAGTAAGAATTCACCTCTAAAACCTGTGTTCCTTTGGGTCACACCTGCCCCTGGAACTTAAAAGCTCCCACTTTTTCTTATCTGAATCTGTCCTAAATCCTGGAGGAAAGGACAGAAGATACCAAACTATTCAAATCTAGAGCTGTGTTCAGCAGTAAGTCCAGGTAGACCATCAACTCAGGAAGTTTGCCTAAAGCACCTAAATGGTATTCTAGAAGCTTGTGAATTTCATAGGACTTTTCAGAGGGCCAGAATAGTGTATTAAAAGTCAAGACTATGAAGCTAGAGCATCTGCATTTAACTTAGCTCTGATGAATTATCAATTGCATATTGGTCTAAGCATCTCCATGCCTCAGTTTCCTCACCTGAAAAACAATAGCACCTTTCTTATTGGGAACTTAATGAGGATTAAGAGAGTTTATATTTATAAGGCACTTAGAAATTTCCTGGAATACAGTAAACTATATAAATGTTGACTGTAGCTACTATATTATTATTATTGGTATTATTACTATTATTATTTTCACCCCATATGATTGAGGGGGTTCTGGAAGAGAAGACCGGAATTAATGAACTTTTAAATGCCAGGTCTGTTGTCTAAGATCCAACCACAGGGAAGATCCATATCACATCTCTCATAGCTTACTGCTAAAAATTTTCCTACTTCTATTAAAAAGTAATTGCTGAATCAGATACCTCCTATTTCCTTTATCTCCTAAAATCCTCTGGTTATCCCTGGGATTAGCAAACTCGTCTTTTTCAACCTAATTGCACTCTGAATAATGGGCCAGATGTGTATGATAAGTCATACTTGAGGCTGTGTCAATTGCTGCACTCTATTTATGAAGCTTCCATAGCCGCTTCATTATTTATCCCTCCCCCAACATACAATTTGGCTTGTGTGCCTGTATTTTAAACTGGGTTTAAAGCATTTAATTTTGCCAATACAATTTTAGAGTATTAGTTTGCCTCCTGTTCTCTCTCTGCCCTCCTTAATTACCATTTATTGCAAAGTCACACAGAAACATTAAATGCTAATTCTGACTTACATGTTCCTGGCCAAGAACAGGGATAATAATTTCCCTCCAACACAACCTGAACTCATTTTACATAAGGGTGATTCAGAGTAGAGATTTGAAATCGTAATCAAGTCTTTCTCAAAATCGCCTCACCCTGGCAGTGATTCACTAATGTCTCTCTCTGCTAATTGGTAGGCAAATGGAAAAAAACAAAATCTCAATGTTAAAAAAAAAACAACTTTGCTACAGTGTTCAGGAAATTGTTCCTCTCATCAGCACTTGCAACATGACAGTTTAAGAAGGGAACACAACTCATTTTATTTGGTTAGATGGGGCTAATCCCACATCACCATAATCCCTCCTGATGTTTTATTGATTCTAAAGGACATTTAATCAGGAAGCTGCTCAGCACTAGAATCCTACTAATTAGCAAGCAGCCACATTCCAAATGGGTTCCCAATTGAACAGCAGATTAATGGACAATATGTACTAAAATAATGATTCGTGCATTCACTCTGAAAATGTGTGTCTAAATTGCATCTTTAATCTCTTAAGGATATAGGTTTGCATACAAAGCCCTTAACAGAAAGGATTTCATTCAACTGACGCTTTAGCCAGTGACTGACTGTTTAGGGATGAAACAGGTTTATCACTTATAAATGTTACTCGTCATTGGTTCTCATGGCTTTGACGTTCTTGAATATTTAAAGACCTAAGATAATTGAATAAAATTTGGTATGTTTTTCAGATTTGCACATAAAACAGTGGGGGGCTGAGATTATTGATGCAATTACAGGTAACCTAATCCCATTCACTCTAATTCTCACTTCTCTGATTCCTGGAATCTTCGTTCTGAACCCCAACTTTTTATTAAAATATACCTACTTGCACCTTTACTCTATCAGCTACAATATGAGCTCTGCTACTTGCCTTTTCTCCATTTTATATTGGTGCATTTGGGGGACTCCCCACTTTAGCTTACTGCTTTTCTACTTAGCTATCAACTCACTTTTCTGCATTTGCCCCTCAGTCCTCCTCCCAACATCAAACCAACAATCCCTTTTAGAGAAAGGGAACTGCCACATCTAGAGCTGTCCTAGAGCAAATTCACTGGCTTGGCTCAACCTGGTAGCATCATTTATTTATAAAATGATGGTTCCCATAATATTTACCCTTCCTTATTTTTCTGTATTGCACTTACCACCATGAGTTATACCAGATATTCTAGTTTATTTATTGTTTCTCTTCTCTATTAAAATACAAGCTTCATGAGGGAGCAGTATTTTTTAATCTCTATATCCCCATCTCTATAGTCCCAGTGAATAGAGTAGTGCTTGATATACAGTAGGCACTTAATAAATACTTGTTAAATTAATAAATGAATAATACTTTAATAATACTTGTTAAATTAATAAATGAATAATAAATTAATTAATAAATGAACTATCATCAATAATATATAGGAATATATAATTAATATATTAATATATAGGAATATATAATTAATATATTAATATAATTAATATATTATATATAATTAATATTATAATAATTATATATTAATATATAATTAATAGGTGAACTATCAGTTGAACTATCAACTGATAGTTCACCTATTATGTGCCACATACTGGAGTACAAGATATTGGAATAGAATGTGAGGTTAAACAGGGTTTCTTTTAATATTTCTTTTAGGGCTGGTCTGTTGGTTTGAATTATCACACTTCTACATGTGAAAAATTTTTGATTTCATGTTAGCTTCTGAAAGAGTTTTGTGAGATTTTAGATTTATAATTTTCTTCTTTAAAGACTTTGAAAATATTGTTTTACTTTACTAGGACCTACATTGTTACTATGAAAAGTCTGTTGTAATTTTTAATTTTGCTATTCTGTCTGATCTTTTTCTTCAGCACCAGTTTAAACAATTTGATTATAGTAAAACTTGGTATGGTTTATTTCAAATTTCTTGTATTTGAGGTTCACTGAGTTTCTTGGATTCATCTTTACAGGTTTCTCAAAAATTGGAAAATTGCAGTCATTATTTTTCAATATTCTTTTCTTCCTTCCCCTTATGAGTCTCCAATTTACAATTCATTCAGCCACTGTCATCACAAATCAGTGGTTCTGTTAAGTTTTTTTTCCCACATTGAGTTTTATTTTGGATAGTGATTATTTCTTTGTCTTTAAGTTCACAATTACGCTGCAATATCTAATAGGCTCTTCCTTTCAATCATTTGATTTCAGACATTTTATATTAAAAAGTAACTAATTTTCTAATAGTTTTTAGCTTCACAGAAAAAAAATAAAGATAAAAAAGAGAATTCCCATATGCCACACTTAATGTCCCTTTTACCAACATCTTATACCAGTGTGGAAACTATTAAAAGTAGTTAACCAATATTGATACATTACTCTTAACTAAAGTCCATGGTTTATTCTAATATCCTTAATTTTTACATAAATGCTCTTTTTTTTTTTGGTTCCAGATTCCATTTAGTCTACCATATTTTATTCTTTATGTCTCCTTAAATTATTCTTGGCTAATACATTTTCTCAGATTTTCCTTATTATTAATAGTCTTCACAGTTTTGAGGATTACTGGTCAGAAATTTTGTAGAACATCTGTTGTGATTTGTCTAAACTTTCCCTCATTATTAGGTTGAGGTTGTTGGTTTGGGGGTGAAGATACTGGATTTTTCATCTCGAGTTTCACTTGGGTCTATTTATCTATATGTCTACCTAGCCATCATTCTTCACCTTGCATTATGCTCAAGTTTTCCTATACTGTATTAAAAATATGAAGTATATTTACAATGGCTTTTTAATGTGCTTGTCTACTACATCTATCAGTATTAATCTACTTTTATTAATTGCTTTTTCTCCTAATAATATATTGTATTTTTCCTGTCTGTAATTTTTATATGGATGCCAGAGATTGTGAATTTTACATTTTCTATTGTTTGAGAATTTTCATTCCTTTAGAAAATTTAGGGCTTTGCTCTTTGATATAGTCAAGAAACCTAGAAAGAGGGCCATGTGAATAAATACCAACTTACTTTATTTCATCATGGTAACCCAAATCTTGATGACTAAGCAATGTTTCTAAGAGGCTCAAAGTCAGATATAATCCATGCTTCCCACATATAGCTCTGACCTGCAAATAGGAAGGGATTTGAAGTTTCACTATAATGAAATGAAATTTTAATTTCCCTCCCATAATTAGAATTAACATAATTTTGACAAAACAATAATACACAGGAAAGCATTCTACCATTAGGATATCTTTCAGCATAAGAATTTCCAACTAAATATTTACCAACAGTGAACCTTTTATATGGCTGACATGGTGATCTTCATCACTCAGAAGTTACTGAGCTTTAAAATACTGATCTTGCATTTTGTCAGCCATAAAATGGGTGATCATGGCCTAGAAATTAATACACTTGGGATGGCCAAATCAGGTAATCTGTGTGGACAAATCAGGTAAAGGCAGTCAATAGTATGATATTGGATGGAAGGGGGAGGAGATAAAGGACCAGGAAGAGAGGAAGGAAGGGAAGAAAGAAGGAGGGAGGAAGGGAGGAAGTCTCATACAGTTTTTAGACTAAATAATAGTAGTTACCACTACTAAAAAGTAGCTACTGTTATTTGTTTTGAGAGCAACATCTATGTAGTGATGTCTTTTTATTCTGATGCTTTGACCTCTTAGAATCTACTGACCCTGGAGAGATTGCCCCTCCCAGTGCCAGTCAGTTCTTGGAGACAGTAAGGTACTGATTGGATAGTCCACTTTGCATATGCAAACCATCTATTTTATTGGGCTCTCATATTTAGGCCACAATTTCTTGCAGTACTGGGCAATTAGGGATACTTCCTATGTCACAGAAATTATCCAAACTAGCCATTCTAGCCCTTCTTACCCTGCCTCATCCAATCCACAATGAAAGCCCTTGCCCACATTTTCCCACATTCTCTCTGTCTCTTAACAGACCCTGGTGCATCTCCATGTGGCCTGAATGATGTGCCCTAGTTCTTCCTCTTGGGTACTGTGAGTAATGATCTCTCTTTTCAATGGCAATCATATGATCTGTTGGTCTGACTGCACCTGAATAATAATAAAATCAGTATTTAAAAACAGTGATATAATTGTATTCATGGAATGAAACTTGAATTCAAATCTTGCATTGGTATAGAGGATTAATGTCAGGGAAGCTTAGAACAGGAAAAAAGTAATCAATTTTAAATGTGAAAAAATAAATAAGTTAGAGGTTGGGGAGAACTCCAGGCAGAAGAGAGAGTATGGTGCTTTTAAGAAACTGCGTGTATTTTGACATGATCCCCTCTACTACATTCTTAAACTCTCTCCAGACTAAGAAGTAATCCTCTCTTATTAGAATTTCTCTACAAGATGGTGGCCTATTTGTAGGTTGGAATTATGTTTCATTCATTTTCCTATAGCCATGGCATAGCACAGTGTTGAAAAATGAAGGTTCAATAATTGTTGAATAAATGAATACACAGATGAATGAAGGAGTGAATGAATGATCTGAAGACACTGAAGAGTAGAGTATGTATGGGCAAAGGCTGGTAAAAAATAAATTTAGAGAAATAGAAATTAGTCATGTTATGCCATTTTACTCCATAAATATGAATTGAATAATCCTCATGATTAAAGCATATTGATGTATTTTTAAACATCAATATTAAGAGGTTATTCTAAAAACAGTTCATTTACTTCTGGCAACATTGAGTTTTGCTCTAGGCTAAAATGAACAGCAGATTAGAAATAGTACATCAGGGTTCCTAGAAGCAGATTGATTGATAGCTGCTAAGAACTGATTGCTGACAGTTGTAAAGGAGCAATAGAAACATCTAAAAAAAGCTTAGCAGTTTAGTAGTATTCAGGATTATTATTAAAATATTTTAAAGCATGAATATTCATAATAATGACCCTTGTTCAGTAAGAGAAATTTGATTATGTGTTGTTTCTTCTCTTTAATGGGAAAATTTTTAATCAAATGTACCTATGTGTTACTTTAAAATGACATGTGAGATAAATATTCATTTCTCCAAATTGCTCCTTGAAAGAGTGGTGCACAGATGCTCTCTCAACTTCCTCTCTTCTCATTTATGGATCCATTTGCATTTTACCCCATCACTCGAGTTAAATTGCATTTTCTAAGTCACTAGTCACTAACATGGTTTTGAATTTAACCAGTGCTTTCAGTCCTAATTGTAGATGGTATCATTCTATCATGTCTAAAATTTGATTCTGCCAACCTTCCATAAATCTTCTCTTGCCTTTCTTGAGCGTGCCTAATTCTCTTGATTATTTTTAGGTTGCCTTGTTGGTTTCTCTTCATCTGCCTATTCCTTCACCATGGGTACACTTCACAATGAGAAGTCTTCCCTTCTCACTTCCTGCTAGTCCTCAGGTAATCCTAACTACTCCCATGACTTCAACTCCATGTTGAAAACTCTTAAATTATCACATAGGTTTAATCTTTCAACCCAAATCAACATTCTCAAAACTGAACTCAGCATCCCTTCTACTCCTCCAAACTACTCCTTTTCTATCTCCTATCTCAAAGAATGGTATCACTGCTCATCAATTTGCCAAATACATAACGTAAGGGAGTCATTTTTGATTCCTCCTAATTCCGGATCTACAACCAATTAATCATCAATATCTCCTTTTCTATCTCCTTACTATCTCCCATGTCTCCATTACTGCCCTGGTAGAAACCCTCATAGATTCTAGTTTGGACTCTTGAAATGACCTAATTCTCCAAGTCCTATTAGAATGCTGCTTAAAAACTTCAGATTTGTCATATCTTTCACTTGTTTAATATCCTTTGATGATTCCTTTGGGTGTTCACAGCCCTTAGAAGGAACATTAATAAACGGACTCCTACTTTCCATTCTAAACTCAACTGGAAAAGCATCTCCCACTGCAGCCAACCAACATTCATTCTCTGTCATCTGCATATAGGAATGACTTATAGTTCATTATAATGATAGCACTAACCATGCTATAATTCTCACTTCAGTGCTATTTCTCATTGCTCTTTTTACAGAGAACACCTACCCCATGTCTTCTGTTGCTCTCTCTCTGTCCATCATCCTTTGCCAAATTCACCTCTTCTATGCTTCAGCATTTGTGACAACTCCTCTGGAGAGTTTTTCTGTTAGTCTAGGCTGGCGTTTCTTCTCTCTGTTCAAGTCACTGCCCTCACTGTATTTGTCATGCAGTATTGTGACAACATGTTTAAAGTGTTGCCTTTCCCTTGAGTTCCTGGAGGACTTAAGGACTGAAATCACAATAGTCTGCAATAGTCTTATTGTCCACAGTGCCTTATCACAGTGCTCAGGACACACTGAGTCATCGACATGACAAAGAACAGATTAAGCATCCGGATTTATTAGAAAGATGATTAATGCATTGGAGAAAGGGATGCTTTGATGTCTGTGGAAATAATTTTATAGCTTTAGAGAAGAGTGTACTGATGTAGAAACAACTAAACATAAAAGGAGGCTAACAAACTGCAGGAGAATGTCTTCTTGCCCTGGTCTTTAGGTAGGTAGTGTCATAGCAACAGAATAAACTTCACATTCACAGAACCTACTTTCTTCTGCAATAGAACTCCCTCTTGATGATGAGGAGGGCGTGCATAAAACAAAGCAAAGAGTAATTAGATGTAGGTCTATTTGTGTTTTAGCTAGGTCTGAGAATAGATTGGGATGGGCTTGGGGTTCTGACTCAGAAAGAGAGTGAGTTAAAGTGAGAAATATAGATTATGTATAAAAGGATTGATCTGGGCCTGTATGCTTGGGAATTTCTTAACTTGAATCTATGCCTTGGTCAGCATAGTTAGTAAATCAGTAAATATATGTGGATCCATGTTGCCTCACTATTTCCACCAGAAGTCATCACTGCAGAAAAGATGTTAGTGGAATAGAGTGAGTCCACAGAATAAGGATGACAGATGTTTTATATGCTTGTTATTGTTCTTTGAGAATAGTCAAACTTTCATTGATTTGAGTGACAAAACTCATAGGTTATCCTTTAGGACTTCTTGTATCTGAGAAGCTACAGATGATCAGAAGAATGCTCTGAAGTTTTGGGTGTGAGGATACATTCTCTCCACACTTTGGGGATAGGATATGTAGATTTCATGAGAAATTAAAAGTTTTGTGATTTATTCCCCTCTAGCCTAAGGATATGAAGGATTATTGTCCACAAAGAAAACCTCCTCAACTCAGATGGCCTTTCCTTGTCCGCTCTGTTATCCTGTGTCTAAGAGCAAGAATATTGGGGTGCAGGTCTTGCTGTGTTCCATATCCAGTGTCCCTTGGGTCTCAATTTGTCTCACATTCTGGGGAAACAGAATTCTATTTTACATGCCTCCCAGAACTGTAATATACTTTGAGTGAGTTCCAGATGTCTTAAAAGACACCAGATGGCTCACAAGAGGCAGACCAGCTTCAAGGAAAACGTGCCCTATTTCCTTAGATATCAACCACAAACTTATGCTTTTAGAACCAGCTGTGGGAGAAAATGGTCAAGGTTTTCTCTGACAGTCACTGCTAAGTGCCCTCATATACTTACCTTGTTTGATTCTCATAGTGGGCACAGGAGGGAAAGCCCCGTTTTTCTAGACTAATAATCTAAGACTCAAAGAGTTTGATTTTTAAAGCATTTTTGTTCCATTCTACGACTACCATCTGAGAACATTCAAGCTTCACTGGTAATGTTATATACTTTTCAATCTAAACAGAAATGATATTTCTTAGTGTATTTCTTGCAGATTTTCTTATAAACATAATAAAAGTGCACTCGTGGTGAGCAGAATCTCTTCTGGTGTTCTCTTTCAAGTGAGACATGCTTCCAAGTGTAATATTTACATACACACATGTATACATTAATGTGCACTTTGCCTTTGCATGTCTTGATTGTAAATATGAAAGCATAGATAAAGCTGCTTCTGTCCGACAATAAGAAACTAATTTCATATACCATGTTCTTACTTTCTTAGTAAACATTATTTATTCTTTTAAATTTTCTGACTCTCAATTCTAATCCCTGTCTACCTAAAAGAAAGTTATTTTCTAATCTTTCAGACATGACATTATTTCACCTCCCTATAATGTCCAATCTCTTTTATTCCTCTGGAATTCTAATTCTTGCATCCTGGACTCAAAGGACCTTCCAGATATCTTCTGCCAAATAGTTTCAACTCTGGCTCTTAATTTCCAATACCCCACTATATTTTGAATTCCAGCTCTACCATTTGCTAACTGTGACCCTTGGGTGATTCGATTGACCTGTCTGAGATTCAGATTTTTTTCATTTATTAAATGGGTATTACATTATC
This sequence comes from Scalopus aquaticus, assembly GCA_004024925.1. Lineage (NCBI taxonomy): Eukaryota > Metazoa > Chordata > Mammalia > Eulipotyphla > Talpidae > Scalopus > Scalopus aquaticus. The sequence continues at coordinate 25,027 of PVIJ01011026.1, forward strand.
TTCCTAGATTTCATTGTTATTTAAAGTAATTAACTATAAGTGTTTAGTGAAACAACATTAGTAAAGCAAAGTACTTGGCACTTGGTAAGAACTCAGTAAAGATTGGCGGTGACACACAGTTTTAATGGAATTGCAGTAATACTGGTTATTATTTTGCCCATATCTAAGGCAGTATTATTTCTTTCACTACAGATGACATGTGAATTAATAAGGATCCTTTTATGAAACTCATTTGCACTGTTAATTAATGCTTTAAAATAACATGCTAATCTTTATCAGCAATATATCACATCATTCCCTAAAAGGTGGTGTCCCCAAGAATGGGATATCACATGCTGTCCTCACTGGAAGCTGGTAGAGGATGTGAGAAATGAACATTTGTTCTTGCAAAAATATTTGTTTTTCACTGTGATATATTGGTATCACTAGATTTGCTATTGTTAATAAGACATACCTCAGTATAAGTAATGCCTTGAGCAATTCTATGTATTTCACAGAACTTTTCCCCTTTTGTTTTTCTCTTTGGGGCACAGAAATAATTTTTTTCCATGTAACCCATAGGCACAATACAGAACATAATTATATCTTAATTCTAGGCCTTATCCCCTAATTTTTAGAGATGCACAAACATGATCAAATCTAATTTTGGTTACCTTGGGTGGGGGCAGGCACCCGGAGAATGAGCGGTCTTCTTTTCGAAAACTCAGATTGAGGTTCTCTATGTTGAGTTTGCCACTGGTGGTCCTCAGTGCCATCTTCAAGATCTCCAGCAGGCTCTGGTTTACTTCTGACTGTGAGTTAGCGTCTTGGGGAGCAGTACTGCTTAGAAGGGCAAGAGAAAGTGTGAAAGGGTGGTCCACTCAAAGCAGCTGAGTGTTTTCACACATCTCTCACCCCCCATATACAATGTGGAATCAGAACCCACCCAGTAAGGACTCCTACATCTCTGTACACTGTCCCGGGACTGCATGTGGCGACTTCATAGAATCAAACTGCTCTATGCCAGTGAGTGCTCCAGCCTCTTCTCTAGGAGGTACCAATCAGCTTCACTAGACATTGACCCAAATTTGTAACCTACCTTTGAAACTCTTTTATTCCAGGTTGAGAGAAAAACTGAGAAATTGACTTTACTTGCTTGATCTTACTTTTCTTAAACTCAGATAATTATTGATGGTAAATCAAATTCCCAAATTATTCATTTCTGCAGGCAAAGTGAAGTGAAACATATCCTGCCAGGTAGGTCCCTGCAAACTAGAAGACCTATAAAGAAGGACGACCTGAGCCAGGTGAACCTTCTCCATCCCTTTGCCTCTGCTCTTTATATCTGGAGAGAAGGTTTGGAAGTCACTATTTACTTACTGTCTCGCATACAAATGTAGGTAATTACTGAGATGGTGTCTATAACTGACTTGTTATTTTAAATAACAGGAAAATGCAACAGGGTGATAAAGGGTTGTAGTCATTTATTTTATGAAACTAGCTTGAGATTTATTCTTTTCAACATTGAAAGGTATATGTCTATCAAGATGTAATGGACTACCTTCTTGGTGGTGAAGCTTTTCCTGGTTTCCACTATCTTAAATTAAGTGCCACTTTCTTAGAGGGACACTTTATGACATCCCCTAATATCCACTCATGTAAATCAGTTTCCTTTCAGTGCTGTTTGTAAGTCTCAAGCAGCCAGCTTTCCCAGATAAAGCACTGATTTGTAGTATTACACATTTTCATGGAGTAAGTAGTCCCACTATGGTCAATTTCACAGTATCAAGATGATGTCATTGAAATAAGGAGTTGGGAACTGATGCTCATAATTGCTCTTCTCACCCAGCTTGAGCACCTCCCTATTTGGTGTACTCTTTCATGGCTCCTTGCTCTTTTCCTTCATTGCAATCACAACTTTATTTCCCTAGTTTCTGTTTTGTGTCTGACTTCCCTAGCAGATTCCTCTTTCAGAGGAGGGTTGAATCTATTTTTGCCCTTACTATTTTCTGGCGATCTTGTGGAGTACCTGGAATGGACTATTTTTTAGATGCATGTCACTTGTCCTAAATGTCATGTTGTATCTTCTCTTTCCTCTGTGCCTCTTGAATTTTGAGCCAAAACTGTACCATTGAACTACTCAATAATCCCTAACATTTTCTAAAAACTTGGCTCAGTAGAGGGGTGGGTATGTGTTTTGTTTTGGTGACCTAACTCCTGTATCCTCCTCTTATTCAGGGGGTTCTCTATCTCAGGATTCTGCCTCTCACTCTGGTAGAGAAAAATGCCAGTTACTGCTCTACCAGCCTCTCTCTGCTGCTCGGGCACATGACCTAGCCCATGCCAATCAGATGGATCTGTCCCAGATTTGAATCAGAAGTTTTCCTTTTTCTTTTCTTTTTTTGCAATGCTAGTTCCTGAGGGTAGGGATTCATGGGGCTTTGGCTCCCAGCTCAGTACACTGAGTGCTGAATGGGCAGGTGTTGTCTGGAACCCATTTACTGCAGCTGGTAGGGTTTCTTAGAAAACCTGCTGTGGGAGTTTATTTCATCTGGTCCAACTTAGGTGATGAAAGCTGTTGCCATTCCTGCTGCCGCTGGTGATACCAGAGGCTTTTTAAACATCACAGAGCTGCCTCATTAAAGGTTCTACCTGACGGAACATGGGAGGCCTTTTCCTGAGCAGCACATTAATTAACAAAGAGCCTGGATTCATTACAGGCCATCCGTCCTGCACTTCCACAAACACACTGTCTGGTTTGTATAAAGCAGCACCTTCTCTGATGAGTTCTAAATGATCTCTCTATGCACTTTTTAAATAGAGACCCAGATGTCCCTGAAAGTGAAGGGATGCAAGCTTTGTGAATAATTAGAGGACCAATTACATTCACCAAATATTTATTGAGCATCTCCCCTGTGCCAGGAACTCGCTCGAACTATGCTAGACACTGATTAGGCCATGGCAAATACTAATCCTAACCTCAAATGTCAAATAAGTGATTATAATGTTAATGATATTATAAAGGAAGAGGATTATGGGGACACAGAGCAAAAAGATAAAACTAGTCTAGGGCTAAGGAGAGGTTTCCTGGCTGGGATTCCTAAGACCCTATCTGCCAATATGTGGCTCAGTCATGTGTTCTATGTCATAGTCGATAACCTCTCAGGGACAAAACTCACCATCTATACTAATGAACTGCAGTCACTGATGATTAAGAATTTCTAGACCTTTATGACTCTCAGTAAGACAGTTGCTCCCAGAGAGATATTTAACTTGTCTACCACAATGGCTATCTCCCTCTCTTTGCACTGGGAACCCCTGAGGGAGAGCACAGACCTTGCCAAGCTCTGAAGTCACTGTGCCCAGCAAGTGGGCGTGGCAAGCAGCTGGTATTCACTGAATGCTTCTTGAATGAAGTGCGGCTGTTAAAGAGAGTACGTGGCAGGAGGAAATCAAGTCTAACATGTGGTTCAGGGACATTTTTACAGACAGCTCTACTTTCTTCCCAGAGTGAAGCAACGAACTCCAATGCCCTGACCCTATCAGTGTCATGCTATTTATAAGTGAAAAGAGTGTCTTCTGGAGAGATAGCTTAAAAATATAACAAAACTCTTATGGGACTTACTGTATGCCAGGCAAGCCTTTTAAGGACTTCACATTAATCAACTCACAGATCTTTGAAGTGCAGGGTCTTCCCATTATTGTTCCCATTTTGCAGTTGGAGAATGAAAGCACAGAGAGGTAGAGTAACTAAGCCAAATTTCCAGACTGTCACAATGGCAAAGGCAGGAACTGAGCTCAGGTTTCTGGCAATGGAGGTAATGCTCCTAACCACCACACGTTGTCATTTCTTTTCACTTTGTCATTTTTCTGGGAGAGGACAGGGACTATCATCCTTTACTGTGCCTCATCTCTAACGATATCCCCCACACCTCACTTTTACTTAGTCATTTCTTTCCCTTGAGATTATGGGAAAGGATTCTTCATTTCTGCTCCTCAATTCTTTCTTAGTGCCTATAACCCAGGAGTTCACTGACCACATTTACGAAATCAGAGCTTACAGATGAGCTGTGCCCCTGTAATAGTCATTTCTTAATTCATGATGAGGTTTCCCATTTTCGCACAGCAATCTCATAAAAAAGACACATGCTTGATGTTAAGAAACATGTAATTACTGCACATCACTCCCTATGCGGCCTATGAGACACTGCCCGAAGCAGAGTGATTCCACATCTGGGTGAGCTTTTAGTGAATGGCCTCGAAGACCCCTGCCAGCTCTAGATGTCTAGAAAGGAGTTGACCACAAAAAGGGGGGACAGTACCTTTGGTGCTGATGGTTAGGACCTTGAATTTTCATCGGATTGCTGTCCACAACTCCTTTGCTTTGCTGTGGCTCGTCTGAAGATGCAACTTTTAAAAACCAAAGTACTTTTCTGTAATTCACCTGAAAATTAAATATAAAACTGAACATTCTCATTTCATCCACATGTGAGGGAAACAGGTCTCTAAGATAAAATATAAGTGGAAAATTTTTGCCAATAAAAGGTTTTTAAAAGAGCTAAATATAAGGTGGAAGAATTATTAATGCTTTTCATCAAATATTACTATTACTCATCCTTCCAGATAAATGGTAAACTTGCAAATCCTGGTTGCCTTGTGAATGGATAGAGTCACGTGACCATTCTGACCAATGAACTCTGAATAGGGCTGACATGTCACTTCCAGGTTGAGGATTAAATGGTTAACGTGTGATTGGCAGCAACTGTTTTTATTCCCCTCTGCCATCATGTCTAAAAAATATTATAGAGTGACAGTTTCATTAGCCTGGGTTTTAGAGCTAAGGCAGTGACAGTACTGAGAGTAGTCTGTTTTTGGCTCTTTATGGAAATGTAATATAAACAAAAAATAAACATTTATTGTTTTAAACTACTAAGATTTTGTGACCATTTGTTATTATAGCATAACTTACCCTCTAATCTCTTTCTCTCTTGCTCTTGTTTCTTTCTCTCTGTCCCCATCTCTTACACATTTATTACATTTACTGTATGTCTATATTTAGATCTTTTCAGTAGATATGCTCAAATTATTTGTGAATAAGGCCTTATTAAACTAAGTGAAAAATATCAAGACCTTTTTAATAGGAAAGGGCTAAAGGAATGTTGCCCATTTCCATTGCTGGGCTAGATGGCATTATAAGGACTCTAGTGGGCAGACAATTCCAGTGCAGTAGGGAGGCAGTAGTGGGGAGCGAAGCTATCTAAGGAGCTTTATAGAAACTAGGTCTCAGGCTAAAAAAATGCTAGCAGTTTGTATTAATTTATGGACACTGCATTACTAAATACTTCTCCTAAAAATACTTCTCCTAAAAAAATACTTCTCCTAATTTATGGACACTGCATTACTAAATACTTCTCCTTCTGTTTTCAGGTTAGAAATGGGCAGGAGACAGAACTAAAACTAAGTTGTAGGCAAAAGATCAGATATTTTGCATTTATCATTAATAAATCCTTAGAATACCTCCCTGAGATTGACTGACTGGTTCTCTATTGACAAATGTTCACTAACTTTTTGCCTTTTGCTATTACCTCTTATTTCAGGGTATTTTTCTTTAGTTCCTTAAATTTGGTTACACTTGGACCACACTTTATATTCACCTCACAAATACGAGCATAGAAAGTGCAGTTCTCAGAAAAAGAACCCTGGTCTTGTCAGTAAGGAAACTTTATGTCAGCCCTGGTTTGCCATTTATTCTCTGGATATTCTACGCAAGTTCCTTGATACTTCTGGGTCTGAGCTTCCTCACCGGTAAATCGGTGGTGGTGAGTTTTGTTTTAGATACCATTCACCTCTCATGCTCTAGTAAATGTCATGACATAGGAGATCTTACCTGAGTTCTACATTCTTACCTTTGAGCCTGCAGATTGGGTTTGCTTGAAAGTGAACTCAAGAGGGCGCATTTTATTGAACCTGTAACTTTCTCAATGATGTTAAGAGCAGACAATGAAAGGCGATACAGAAAAATCCTTTAAGGAGAAATTAAACAGGAGACGTAAATCTATTTTCTATTCTCATCTCTGATCTGCTCTGCCTGGAATTTGCCAGCTATCAATATAAGTTTTTTATAATAGGACTCAACAGTAAATTGTAAAGGTTATTTTTCATGGTAGATACCAAACTTTTAATTCTATAACTTGGGTGGGTGCAGGTCAAACAAAAGAATTCCATACTTAAAACAACAAGGTGGCCATACCATTTCAGGGGAACCCTGCTGAGAAAATCTCTGACACAGGATCTTGATTGTTGGTAACTGTAGAGGAACTTCATGCTTCAAGAAGAGGCGGCTCAGCTGAGATTGAAGAAGAAATCCTGAAGAGATAGGATCTAGGATATTCAGCTCTTTGTGAAGCTTGTCTACTAAGACAGAACTCAAGGGACGTGACTTGAGTTCTCTTTGGACCAGGGCAAGAAGGAAACTGTCTTCTCTTGTTGTTCCACTTGGCCTCTGGCCAATATCCTGAAATCACAATAAAAAACGAAAAAGTGAACCTGGAAACCAAAACAAGATGTCTGAAATAGATGCAAAGAAGTAATCACCTACTGGGATAGGTATCAGAGCATCTGCTTTCAAACTACCTAGAACAGGACAAGTTAATAACACCTGATGTTAATATTCAATCTGTTCTATTTATGAGTTTGCCATGCCTCAGGACCTTTTCCATCAGGAGAAGAATAAAGCAAATCATTTTAGAGTACATTCTCTCTTAGAAGACTCCTTAATATATATCATCTGTCTTTTACATAATAACTTTTTTCATCAAATGAAAATTTAGAATATCTAGAGACTCATGGATCTGGGAGGAGAAAGGCAAAAGGAAGATGAGTTCAGTTGAGACATGTGACGTTTGCTTGCATATTTTCCAGGGAAGCTTCCTGGAAGTCTGATTACACATACAGGGTCTACTATCTATCCTCAGATTGTCTTATTGTCTGTTTCACATCAAAACATACAGTTAAAAAACAACACCTTTCACTCACACTGGAAAACAACTCAATAAATCTTAGTATACACACCTCAGGTTGGTCAGAATTGTTTCTCACCATCTGCTCCAAGGGCCAGTCTCTAAAATTTCTCCTGGGGAGGCCATGGATGTAGGACAGAGACTGGTCTCCACTTGGTACAGAGCTACAGTGGACATTTGCCTGGTTTTGGATCTTAAAGAAACAAAGACAAGTGTTAGTAAGACAAAAGGGGCAGAAGGGGGTGGTTGAATAGACAGAGCAAAGGAAAACACATGCCCAGTTCCAAATGAACTGCACCCTCAATAGTCACTGAGTCATTGAGTCCCCAAAGAGGAACTCTTGCCTCACTATCAGTTTCAGCAATATGTTATTAAGATGTGAGGCAAAAATTTTAACAAGTTATGGTTTCCTTTGTTCAAGAAAGGGGTCTGTGAAAGACAGACAAAAAATTAGGTAGAATAAAAGGCATTATCTGTTAAGTAGGGGCTACACTTGATCTTCGATCCAAAGTTCCTCCTAAAAGTGGCAGCATATACCTGCTCTATTAGTGTGATTTGCCATGTGAGTGGTTTTGGCCAATGGGTGGTTACTGGATATAACACAAAGACATAAAATGTATTTGTGGTTGAGTTACTGTGTTTGAGTTTATCCTCTAGAAATGTTTCCATCACCTGAAACAAATCTCCAGTCTAGAACCAAGTCCAGGAATCAAACTGAAATCCTGACTTAACTATTAGTAGATGTAAGTATGACTGTAATCACTGATATTGGGGTAATAAGTTACATAGCAGTGCTATTATAATGCCTGTCTAATACAGAGAGGGAAGCATAGAAATAGGAAAGCCAGTTTGAAGATAATTAAAATTTTCCTGAAGTATAATGGTGGTCTATTGGGAAGCTGGCCGAAGGAAAAGAACAGTTTTTGAGAGATGTAAAGGACATAGATTTTAAAGGGCTCAGTGATTAGCTGGATATCAGAGTTACGGAGAGAGAGGAAGACCACATGACAGGGCTTCTTGCTGAAGCAACCGGAAAGTAGTGGGTCATTTTATGAGACATAGACCACAAGAAGAAAAGCAGCATTAAAGGTTCTGCTTTGAACATGTTGAATCTGAGCTCGAATGCAGAGCCAAGTAGAAATGTTCCTGACCTTTGTCCATTGGTCTATAAAGTGAGGGTACTACCATGTGCCTCTACCAACCTCATAGTGGTGCTAGGGAGAACAAACAAGATAAAATACTCACAGGGACTTTGAAAAGAACATACTACCATAATCTGTGGTAATTATTAAAATTAAAGCACTAACACTTTCATTTTCATGCTGCCAGATGCAAAAGGCACTCTAATTTTATTTTTGAAACTGTGCTACTGAGTTTGTTGCTAGTCACACATTCTTTTTTATTTTCTGAGAAAAGGCAGAGCTGATGCTTCTGAGACACAATATAGACAATATCCATATTTTCAAAGACTGAGAAGGAACAGAATTTTGAGACAAAAGAACCTAGGGTTGGCAGTGAGAGGAGCCAATCTCCTTACTTGTGAGATCTTGATCTAGTCATTTAAATTCTCTGAACCTCTCATTCTTCAGTTGTGAAATGTAGGCTTGTTCTTACTGATTTCTAAGACATGTTACTGTGCTAAGATACATAAAACAAAGGAGTCTCTAAACATTTTCTGCTCACTTACCTCCTATTAATGATCTTCAAACTTTAAGAGTTTCACTCCTGCCCATCCTTACCCATGGTAGTTCAGTCTTTATCAGAGATTTGTCTTTGGGAGCAAATTCAGTTGCTCCAAGCTCCAGATTGTATGCTACATCCCAAGCAGCAAAATTTATTTTAATCTATGTTTGAGAGATATGGATCTAGAAGGAATTCTGTCTGACTGGTTTGCTTCTTTTACTATAGCAGATTCCAGTACCACATAGTCAAGGTGGTAGTGAGGGTCTCTGTACCAGGAACCGTGGGTGCCATCTGGCAGGCCAACCCTGGCAGCAGAACCAATTAGTGAGGCCCCACACCTCCCATGAGGCCTTGCTGTGTTTGGTGGCTGGGTGTTAGCCCTGCTGAGCACCCCCTATAAGAAACCTCATTGAGTTCAGTGAGGAGAGGGGCAAATAATTTCCCTCTAGTACCACAGAGCTAGCAAGGAATATCCCAAATGTCCAAGAACAAATTATCCAAATAGCACGCTGCCTATTAGGATAGCTAATGTGGAGTCAGGATTAAGCAGCTTGATGTGGTAGGGTAGTGTCAGGTAGCAAATTTCCACTTACAAGAGAAAAATTAGAAAAGATTTAAATACTTACTCATCGGTAAGGGACTCATTAAATGAACAAGTCATATCCATAGAAAGAAATACATACAGTGTGCTAAATAAGGTCCTGGAATCTGGACTTTAGTTGTGGTTCTGCTACTTCTCAGCCTTATGAATTGGACAAGACACTTGCCTCTTTGTTTATTAGTTTTGTCACCTACAAATTGAATATAATAAGAGACTTACCTCAAAGAGATTAGAATAGTACTTGGCACAGAGTAAATGCTATTCAAGTGTTAGTTCTGAGTATAAGTCTCACAGAGCTATTCAAGATGATGCTTAGAATGAACTTTGTGAAGCCAGGGGAAGAATTACAGAAATGAAGTGAGTCAAAGAGAATAATAAACAGAATATGTATAATGACTCTCTATTTATATCTATGCATAGAGGAACACAAGGAAAGAAACATACCACTAGTTTTCTTTAGTGGAACTATATTTTCCCCTGATTTATGTTTTTTCCATTTTCTAAAATTTCTACAGGATTCTGTTAACATTTCATAACTAGAAAGAAAAATAACATTTTAAATAAACAATAAAGGAAACTTAGGTAAACACCTTATTTGCACACTTATGAGTCATGTCAACTTCACTGAGTCTCAGTTTTATCATCCATCTGTAGCATATTGATAGAAATCACAGTGGCACCTACCTCACAGGGTTAACTTCAAGGTACAAATGATAAAATCTATCAGAACACAATTAGTTCACAATAAAATGTTTCATAACTATAATATGACCAAGGCCATCTTTGGTGAGCAATCAGTAAATACATTAAACCCAGAGTCACAATTAGTACAAACTCAGAGGTCTCTAGAACTTCATAACAGGTTATTGCAGCTTTGCAAATGGACCATCTCCTGTTCCAAAAGTCCCAGAGCTGAAATATTCATCATGGTAAACCCAGAACATTCCCTGAGGGTGAGGAGATCTGCATAACAGTAAAAGCTCAGTCACTGACATTTTGGGCAAGTCATTGTCAGTTCTGGATCCCTGTTCAACCAAACCGTGCAGAGTATGGTCTGAAGCCCTGTGGTAGACTGTTAACCACTCCAAATTATAATCTTTACAGAGTTCTTAGGCGCTAACGATCACAAATCCATAGGCTTTTATTTTCCCTTAGGACTACAGACTAGCTAGTATCTGAGTGATTCAGTGAGGACTATTAAAATTATAAACTAAAAATAATGATGTTAGAGTTTACTGCAGACTAATTCAGTACTCTACTAAATATCTGGCTGTCACTTAATGCTTGGCAGCACTGCAAAACTCCCACTCTATGTATCTGCTTAATTGCAATTTCAGCAGTTTTTGGAAATGTACTTTGTTATCAATGAAACATTAACTTTGTCTTGATTTGGATCCAGTTTTCAATTGCTGCTACTCTTGCTTTTTAATTACAAATTACTAATCATTGAGATTTATCATTATCAACTTACTGTGTTGTGGATTGTTTGGTTAACAGAGTGCAGTGATATATATTTCTATCAAGAGAGCTTTGGGATTATAATATTTGATATCTAGACATGGTCACATTGGATTTTGAAAGCAAATGACCTATTTCTGTAAAAATTTCTTAAATCTTATCTCTTAAGGCAGATATGCCCTGTCTTTGTGATACATTCCAAATTTGCACACAGGGCTGCACCCAGCACTGCATGGTCATGAGCGTTAGTCACATGTAGAGCAGGTTGACTATCTCAACTGGCAGCCAACAAAGATGTGGTGTACCTCAAAATTCACTTTCAGACTAAAACAAAACAAACAAAAAAAGGTTTCTAGTGCTATCTTAACAATGACCACTTAGCATAAGTCTGTGTTTCTGTGAATCTGTTCCCATTCTACCTCTATATATTCTAGTCAATTAGCAAGAAAAGTTTTAGTACTTGTCACTTACTTTACCATCCAGAAATCTGCTGCTGTTGATGTGCACCTCTGTTTGGAGTTGCTGGTTGTTCTCTAGTTTCTGGTTACTTTTTGGTTTCTGGTTGTTCTCTGGGTTCTGGTTGTTCTCTGGGTGCTTGCTCTCTTGCACATCATTTGAGACAATTTGGTTGATTTGGTGATCACTGGGGTTAGTGGGAACTGGGGGGTCTCTGCTCATGGTGCCTACATTACCAGTCACAAACTTCTGGAGCACTTTTACAGGTTCTGCTTTCAAATCCTCATGATCCCTGCTGTGACAAAACAGTTTTGCACTTTGTTACTATCAAGGCAAACTCCTGAAACACCAGGTCGGCATAGGAAATGAAAGGTTTTCATCTGGTGGTGTGAACAGCAGGAGCTCAGCATGGTGAAATGAAGAAGTAAACATTGGTTATTTGTCTATGGATTGTTCACCATAGAAAGACCATGTTATTACCTTCAGAGGCTTTATCTCTCCCTACTCTTTCCTCATACTTGTAAACATGATCCATCCATCTGCTCTGTAAGTAAGGGAAGTGTCAAAAACGAACCCTAGAGATTATCATATATCTTACTTACAAGTCTAACAGGTATTTTCAGTGTTTGCAATTAGAAAAGAAAAAAGTTAAGGCAGTTTTCCAATTCCAGGTCTGCTTTATGTCTCTCTTTAGTTACCTCACCTTGACGCTTCTTTGCTTCTCAGTTCTCCTTTTATATTTAATAGAAAATAGAAAAAAAGAAAGGGGGAGAAACTATAGGAATAATGCACAGGAATGCTAATAATAAAATTGAAAAAATTATTTAACCTTGTTTAATCACTAAATACAAGTGAAAGCAATGACAAGGCACCATTTTAAATATGGAAGACTTCTTTGAAAACAGAAACTCAACGCTAATGACCACAAATACAGATACCACAAATTAATATAGAAGGTAAACTAACAAAATGTATTAAAGCCAAGAATTTGAAACTCTAACCGAGGAAACTAAGTTTTAAGAATGTGTATCATGGAAAGCAACGTAGAAGAAGAAAAATTAAAAACTATACAGCAACAGGTGTTAGATTTTAATATTTCATTCTATGTTCATATGATAAGTGTACAGAGCCATTAAAATAGTTATGAACAACTGTAGTGACACAAGAAAATGTCCAGTTACACAAATTAGTGAAAAATTATCTCCACTATGTAAAATGCATGTATATAATATGTATGTTTACATATACATGTATATTTAGAAGGAAATATGGTAGAAGTGAACAGTAAGTACCTCTGGATAGTAGAATTTAGGATATTCCATTATACTCCTTACATGTAATCCTTACATGTAATATCATATAAAACCTTATAAACTATCATTATAAATATTTTACATGAACAAACGTTATTTTATAATCAGGAAAAACAAATTCAAAATAGCTATGCCTTTTGCTTAAAGGCATTTGATAGCTGTTATTACGAATGTGGTGGGAAGGATTCATTTTTTGAAGCATATTCTCTCCACACAAAGCAATTGCTCCAATAATTGATTGAATAAAGTCAAACTCTAGGCAATGATTTGAATTATATGTCCATATTTTACAGTAATCTTTTTGGTGGTGTACAGCACGAGAAGAAAAGGCAGTCTAGGGAAGAAGACTAAAGAATATCAATATTTACAGAGGGAACAACAGCCCTAAAAGGTTTTAGAAGAAATTCCCAGTAAGGTAGAGGGGAACCAGGAGAGTGCGGTCTTGACAGCAAACAATATTAAGTTTCCAGAGAGACGACACAGTCAACAGTGTCAAGAGCTGCTGAAAAATTAATAAACGTGGAGGTACCATACGACCCAGTGATACCACTTTTGGGAATCTACCCAAAGGACAAAAAAAAAAAACACTAATCCAAAAAGATACATGCACCTGTATGTTTACTGGAGCACTATTTAGAATAGCGAAGATATGGAAACAACCCAGATGCCCAAAAATAGATGACTGGATCAAGAAGATGTGGTACATATACACAATGGAATACTATTCAGCATTCAAAAAAGATAAACACATGCAATTCACAGCAACATGGATGGAACTAGAAGGGATCATGCTCAGCGAAATAAGCCAAAAGGAAAAAGAAAAATATCGAATGGTCTCACTTATAACAGGAATACAGGGGAACCAAATACAAGAGCGTCAACCAGCGAGAGAGGGGGGAGGATTGGGGCTCAGAACAGGGGAGAGTGGAGCACAGGGGACTGTGGTGACGGTTCTCGGGTGGATTGGTGGTGGGAAACCTACGGGGAATCTACAGTAATGTAAAAGACACAAATGAAAAAAATAAAAGCTAAGTTCTGAAAAGCATCCATTGAGTTCAGCCCTGAGGATATTGTCAGGAAGGTTGGTAAAAGGAGTTTCAGTGAGGAAGTGGAGGTGAATACTAGATTGAAACGAGTTGAGGAAGTAGAGGGGGCATGCAAGTGAAGGCAAGAAGAATAAAAGACCTCTGTGAAGGGTTTGGGTACAAGAGAGGAGGGAGGTAGTGCAGTGACAGGAGGGAACTGTGGGTTCCCGATGGGGCATAGTTATAATCATGTTTAAAGACAGTGAGGACTCTGACACATTTAAATGCAATGGTGGGGCCTCCCTGGCAGCCTAGGATTTAAGTCTCAGTGTTATCATCACTGTGGCCTGAGTTCAATCCCTGCCAGAGAGCTAACTCACATGGTGCTGCCGACCTCTCCTGTCTTGCCTGCTACTTTCCTCAGCAGTGTATTTCAGTAGATCTGCCTGTTCTGCTCCCTACTCAGTCTCTGGTGAGTCCTTTCACACACCCCCACACTCTGGCCTACATCCCAGTTCTATGTATAAATAAATCTTTAAAAATAAAAAAAAATAAATGCAATGGCGAAGTACCCAGTGAGCCAGAGAATAGGAGACGATATTGATAAAATAAGAGAAATCCTGACAAAGGGAAAGGAGGTGTCATTGTAAGAAACAGAGGTAGATTGAAGGGCCAATGAGTGAGGCAGGTGCAAATATGGAGGTATCAGGAGGTACTCCCCAAATTACATGGATATGCAAACTAGCAGCAAATGAAGAAAACTTGAATCAACAAACAAACAAACTTGAAGGACAGAGTAGTAGATTGTAGGATGAGGATTTGCACATTTGATGACAAGACATTGATCAAATTGCCGACAACCTGAATTTTCCTTTTGACATGTAAGACAGAGTTATGGTTTGGAAACTAGGGAGAATGTGCTGGAGCAGGAATTCGGAATTAAGGGGAATGGGTTGAAACAACTTCTATGAAGAGTAGAAGAGAGCTTATCAGAGAAAGAAAGGTTGGTCCAGCACCTTAAATGACCAAAGAAGGTTGGAGACCATAGATTTTGTGGCATCAGTGCATTAGGATTGTCAGTTGTGTTCGTGGAAAAGCAAAGAAAGTCAACAGTGCGGGACCACCCAGGCTGAGGTCTTGCCATATGAGTTCAGTTCAATGGCAACAGGGCAAGACGGAATATTAGGGTAACAGTATTTAACAAATCACTCTTGCAATGAGAGAAGACAGATAACACGTGGTCCTTGACCTCAAGAAATGTAATGTCATTTGGTTTTCCCAACATAGCACAAATAATAAAACTAATGATTGTTATAAACTTACTTCTAAAAATCAGGCTATCGGTTATCTTTTCAAAGAGGTGTAGCATACAGAAGGGTATGTCAGAGTTTTCTGGAATAGGGGTATTCGTCTGTTTTTTATATGGGTGTTTATTGGATGGCTATATCATGTTGTGATTATTCAGTGAGGTAGTACAGTTATGAGTATACTTTGTACACATATACATGTATTTAAAGTGTTAGAAGAAATTGGTATAAAATATACATAAGTGATATAGAACATACCTAATTAGTATATAAATAAATGTCAAGTGAATGTTGCAATGACTTGATGCTATTTGAAGTTCATGAGCAATTGAGATAACTGTCGTTAAGTAATGGCTGCAGAAACAATAGTATTAAGGAGCATTGAATTACCTAAGAGCACATGGTAACCATTCATACACATTAATTTAATTGTCTGATAAACTCTATAGGTAGGTGCTCATGTTACTCTCATTTTAGAACGAAGAAATTGAGAAGATTTAAGTGATTTGTTTACTTTTACATGACTTTTCAGTAGTGGGGCCAAAGTTGAGCTGACTGCACCTAAGTTCCTACTCCAGGAAAGTCAGGAGAGGACCTGTGGAGGGGTGGGATGACGTGAGGAACACAGAACATGAGAAGGTACTAGAAGCAGAACATGCAGGATTTCAAGGCAACCATGGACATGGGGCAGAGCATTAATCCTTCTGGCTGAAGCAAGGGACATACATCATCCTTGCTTTTATCACCTTCAAAATCTTTTTGCGGACAATCTTAGGACAGAACTGCCTGAGAAATGTGAAATGTATCTGCCTGTCTGTTAAAACAGATTCAGTAGATGTAAAACCAAAAATAACCTGTTAAATCTGTTCAAAGTAAAAGCTGTTTTGAAAAAAGGATACATAGCACTTTAAAATGATCATGAAAATGACTACCCAGCTGAGAAACAGCGTGTCTGTTGTTAGCACAAACAATTCATCAACACACATTGGTCGTTATGCTGTTCACAGACTCACAGCTCTTTCTTCTAGCTTGTGTGCTGCCTACCTGCAGTACTGAAAATAGAAATTTGCCATTTCAAAAGAAGGGGAAAGAATTCCATCAATACCCTCTTGGAAGCAAGACACAGTTAGCTTCTGCATATGTACTTCTGACCTCAGCTGCTGCTCTCAGGGACGCTGTGAAGAGTTCAATGTCATCCAGGAACTACAGCAATTAGGGAGGATTACTGAATTGCTGAGTGATAAATAAATGAGGAGAAAACTGTTCAATTTGTCCAACTGTTCCCTTTTCACACTGGGCTTTTCCTGCAATCCAACCCTTTAGTACCCTCCTTTACTAGAGCCTAGAGTCTCAGGGTTAGAAGGAAACACTGTCAGGGTGTCTAGTTGCATCCTCTGCCCAAAGCAATGTAGAGCCCCTCCACCCCCGTTGGCCCCACCTCCGATGTACTCCAGCTCACTAGATCTCACATTTGATTTGGATTACACCCCTGCCGAGAACGTCAAATCTCAAATGGAGGACCCAGGGGGCTCTGCAAAAAGGTCAACAGATGCCATCTTAAAGGTCTGCCAGCCTTGGCAGTAACTCAATGCCACCAATTTCCAACTGTGTGCCATCTAACAGGCCCCAACCCTCTGGAGAAGACAGCCCAGAGTGTGCCAGCACAGTGAATGGGGATCTAATTTCAGTAAATGAAAGCATGTTCTTATTTGGAAGTAATAACAGATAATCAACACAACCAGACTTTGCTTAAGAAAAAAAAGACAACAACAAAATAAAATATAAAATGGGACTGGGGAGGGGAGTGCAGCTGAAAATCTCACCAAACTCCATGGGGAAGCTGAAACGGGAGGCCTGTGCTAATGTAGCAAATGTTATTGTGATGAGGTGTGAGGGTTTTCTTCTTTTCTTAATGCCATGGAGTCACACTATGATTTATGATATAGAAATCACATATTCAGAAAGCATTTAAAAGTACATTAACCCCCAAACCCAGGCTGAATCATTTCTTCATCACTGTAATTATTGTATAGTATGTTTTAAATGCTTATATGTGTCAGTCACACTTACAAATGCATATGAATTCTTTCATGTTATCCTAATAATGTTGAAAAGTAGGCATTTTTATTATCACTGTACAGATGAGAAAGGGAGTGATCAGGGAGGTTAAGCAGATTGTACTGGTCAACAAATTTTCACAAAAGTCATCACTGAAATAAAATTAGTCATTTCCTATCAATTTGTATGTGCTCAACACGAATATGACAGTCAAATTCTAATTTTGGCTCTAGTTTTTTTGTAATCTGAAATAAATGGATGTTTACATCACAAAATGCATGCCAATAGCAATAGGCCTACAGTTAATACCTGTACAAAATTAAGTCATAGACTACGTCTTAGATCTCTTTGCTTGTCTCTTGCACAGCTGTTCAGGAGTATCTCTGGGAGTGTCCAGCAGTCGTCAGCCAGCATTGTAGTGGACCATTTTCCCTGGTATCTTTGTTCCACTGAAGCAGTATCTTGATGAAAATGTTTGCCATGGTCATCACTAACCATACCACAGTTTTCAGGGAAGAAATCCAGATGGAATGAAGGAAGTAGATCTTTAGAGACATATTGCAGCCAAGTTTCTGATACTGCATCAGCATGTCTTCTACTAGTTCCTTGTAGTTTTCTGCCCTAACATTCCCAAGAAAGTTTGGAGACAATAGGTGAAATGCATTCCATGCTTGTTTTGCATCATTCTACAGCAAGTCATCTTTGAAGAACTCTCGAATCTGAGGACCCACAAAAACTCCCTCTTTAATCTTTGCTTCGCTGAGTCGAGGAAATTTTTCATGCAGGTATCCGGTCCATGGCTTTCACGAAATTCTTCATCAAACCTAGTTTGATGTGAAGGGGTGGTAGCAGGATTTTGTGAGCCTCGACCAGAACTGGGTGCTGGATATTCTCTCCAACTGCTATATTTTGTCTGCGAGTCCATTCCTTCCGCAAGTAGTGCAATTTAATTCACTTGCTCGATATCCCAATCACATAAGAAACACATGTATTTTGTATATCTCTGCTGCAGTCCTATTAAAAGGGAAACTAGCTTCAAATCACCACAGACATGCCAGCTGTACTTGTTATACTCAATGGAATTCAGTAGCTGCTTTAAGTTATCATATGTCTCTTTCGTGTGGACAGCATGCGCTACTGAAATAGATGGAAGATGGTTTCCATTGTGCAAAAGCACAGCCTTAAGACTCAGTTTTGAAGAGTCTAGAAATAGTCTCCATTCCTGTGGGTCATGAGTGATTTCTAAGGCATTCATGAGGCCCTCAATATCGGAACAGAATACCAGAGTACTTTCTTTTCTGAAGAAAGGCTCCAACTGCTGGTGGAGCTTTCGATATAAAGTAATTGTGACATCTTCTTCTAGAAGATTCCATTGTTGGAGTCTTGATCCTAGCAATTCTGCCTTGTTCTTGGATAAGTCCAAATCACAAACCAGGTCATTTAGTTCTTGTGTTAGTCTGGGTGGGGTTGATGATGCACCACAGTGAAAATCTGGTTCACTGCATGCTGATGGAATAGGAGAAGAACAGGACAGCTCACCCTTGTCCTCATCGGATGAATCAAGAGAATATTTTGTTGGAGGTTCCGGAATAGGAAGTTCCTCATCATGGGGAACTTGTCTCAATGCAGATGGAATGTTTGGGTAGACTATTCTCGACTTACTTTGCTTCGTTATTCCGCCGGAAACAGGAGGAACCAAGCAGAAGTAACAGTCTTTTATGTGGTTGCTTGGCTCTCTCCACACCACGGGGACTGCAAACGGTCTTTTGCCATTTAACCACTGTGAAAGCTGTGTTGTACATGTAGCACATCATATATGTGGGGTCCAAGGCTTGTCTTGGTCACCAACATTGCATGTGAAGTAAAGATGATAAGCCTTCTTCACTTGAGAAGTGATACTTTTCTTCTGGTTGGCAAATGTCACCTCCCCACAAATAGAGCAGAAATTGTCCACACTATTGATGCACTTTCGAGGCATTACTGTTCTGTGTTGTGCCTAAATGGATAAAATAATAGCAGTTCTATGGAACAGTAGCTTAAACTGTCTCGCACCAAGTCTGAAATATTTTCAATGCTCAACCTTTCCGACAGGGCTTTCTGTAGTGCAGTGCTGATGTCAGCTTACTTCAGCAGTGGCCTGGCAGTAGTATTGCATTGTATCAGAAAATGATGCAAGAAACTCTGTGATACACATGACAGTATAATGGTGCATGATGATATTATGCAATGCAATGCGATATTACATCATTCTAGGCTGATTCAGGATGCTGTTGCAGTCCTAATGGATAAATTTACATGGTGAAACATATAAAATGAATTATCTGAAATATCTTCAAAACCAGAGCTAATAAAAAATTTTCAGGGTTATATTCATGTTCAGCACACCAAGATACTACAGATTAGGGCCTTTTAAAGTTAGTAATGATCTCAATGTTGGCCAGTGTTGTTCAAGGTCACCTAGCTAGCTAGAGAAGTGGGACTCACACTCAGGTCTTTATCACCACAAAGTCTATTTGCCTTGCTCTAACTCCTCAATTTTACACCCAAATATACAGTCTATTTAGAATATATTAAAATGTTGGTAAAACTATATACAGAGTGGCATCTAACTTATTTAACCACCAAGGCCTGAAGTCCCTCTACTGAGTACCTACACGCTGTCATTCAGTTTTGGTATCTAACCTTCCCACATACAAGGAACTCATTATTTCTCAAAGTTATTCACAACCTATCCCAACTCTTTCTATAACACTGAGCCAAATTCTTACATCAATGATGATAACCCAAATTTATATTTTATGGCATCTGCACTGTACAATTTCACAGAAGAAAAGCAAAGGACCATTTTGGTTGCAAAATTAGCAATCAATTCAACCAGCAATTGTCCTTTAGCATGACTTACTTTTAACCTCTGAGAAATGATAACCCAGCATATCTACTCTTCTGAAACTTTATTTTTTCTTTACTGATATGCAATTCACAGCATTAGATATGTTTCCACCATGGGAGATTTCATTTATTTGATGTGTTCTTTAGCTACGCATTGTTAATTTCCTAGTCAAGGTTGTAATGGGAATGCAATCTACTCATTGTCTTCAGACAGTATTGTCTCACTTCAGAGATCTCATAGGTAAGTAGGGGAAGCAGACGTTACACTAAAAACTGTTGTGTGATAATTGGCAAAAATAGAACATGGAAAAAGATCTATAGGATCATAAGGGAATTTCAAGTTAAATCTACTTAATGGAACTGAGGCCATTAAGGAATTGACATAGAGCAGATGAGAGAAAATCAGAGAGGCAAAAAATATTCCAGGTAGGGTGAAGGACTTGTTCTTGGAGAAAATGACAATTACATTTACCCTTTGAACTCAGAACACCTAAGGTGGATCACAGTCAGGCAGGACACAGCATGGTAAAAATAACTTCAATCACTCAGAACTTCTTAAATTGGAATTTCTGAAAACAGAACAAGAAAATTTGTGTTCCTAACACATTCTTAATGCAAAACGTTTTAGAGGATTTCCATGCGCACTAAAATTAAAGAAACAACAGCACAGAGAGTGAAAAAGGAATACCTTTTCCAAAATAGTACAAAATTTATCCATCATTTCAGGCAGTATGGTACATTGATCAATGTTTTGAGTAGATCTGCAGAGGCAAAATGATGGTGAGGGACATTTGTGGTGTCACTTGGTACAGGCTGACCTTGTGGGTTGAGGAAGCAGCAACTTATGTGGGGTCTCTCCTCTGGGGATTGTGCTGCAAGGCTGGGGGGCTGACCCACTCTTCATAAAGAAAGCAGAGGCAGCCTGTCCAAAAACATCTGCTTGGGCTCTAGGGGTCACCTGAGATTCCATCTGTTTGTAGCAGTTGCTGGGACGGTCAATGTACAATTATCTGGAGAACTTGGGACCTACTAGAAATTGAACTCTTTTTTTCAGGGGCAAGAGGGGGAAAAAGAATCTACTAGTTTATGGGAAGCTGGAATCTGGTGGGTCCCATCACTTTGATGCAAGTGCTAGTTGGCTCACTGCTGGCCAACTGTGGATAACCCTCATAGGATAATTAGGACTGCTTGTCTCTGCACAATCTCAGCTCAAAAGTTACTTGCTCAGGGAGACCTTCTGAGAATGCCCCCTGTGCATTGATATGATTTTATGATCCTCTTCTGTTTCCTCCCTGTGCTTTCCTCACTCATACATTGTTTATCAGTTGTGTGTCTTCCATCATTAGAACTTTAGCTACACTGCTGTATCTCCAAGACTTAGCACTCGGCAGGTCCTCATATACATGTTAGTTTCTAAAACTGTCATGTCAACAACGCCTTTAAAAAGTTCAAGACAAGTCAAAAAGAATGTATTATTAGGAAGGACTCTGAGGGGATTAAAAAGTGAGAGTGTGGGCCCCAGGAGAGTTACATGGGAAAGTATTAGACCTTTCTATTTCTTAACTATAGATATCAGCTATTATGTTACAACATTTCAAATAATTTGCTACCTTTTCCCATAAAAACTTGCAGTCAGCTTCCCCTATACTTAACAATCTTGTACCAATAGTGATATAATTATGGCATGAAATGCTTTGGGTCATTGATTCTTGGCACTAAAAGGAACCACAGAGGCCAACTTAACTCACTGGAAGCATCTCTAGTCACAGGGGTTACTTGAAATAGACCAAATCACTCTTCTGTTTAACAACTCAATCCCCAGATCCTATAAATGTCCTTCTAGACCACATTTCATAACCTGGGTCTTCCATAATACTACCCATGCAGTGTCTACCTACACCTTTAATGTCCCAGGTATACCTAAAAGGTGATAGCTGCAATGACATATAGCACTGCACAGGGGACATGTCCAGTTATGAGTTCAGTGGGCTTCCCACATCTCTCTCTCTGGACACACTTGACTCAAACTGAGCCCAAACCAACTGTACAGAGTATAGCGTGTATGCTTCTTTTTTATTCACCATTCTATTCTTTACTAGTCGAAACCAAAGACTTTTGGTCACCACCTTTGTGGATTTTTTTTCTCCCATATGATGCAATTCTCCTATACCAGTTGGGTGTCTTATAGTTCAACTCCGTTCAGAGTCAGTACTGACCCCACAGTTTCAGGGCTCATTTTCACAAGGGGTGACTTGTGACTACCTCACCCCCTTCAGGTGTCAATCACAAGTCTCAGTTGTTACCTCTACTTCCAACCTACTGCTTATAAATCTGTGTTCCTATGACCATCTTCATGGATTTGATTAATTTGCTGCAGTGACTCACAGAACTCATAAAAACAGATTACTTACTAGACTGATGGTTTATTATAAAATGATATAACTCAGGAACCACTGAATGGAAGAGATGAATTTTGGCAAGGAATGAGGGAAGGGGCAGGGAACTTCTTTCTTTCTCTAAAAATACCACCCTTCTAGCACATAGATGTGGTTCAGCAATAAGGAAGCAATCTGAGCCCCATACATTTGGGAACATAGTATCATTAATTCAATATTCAGCTCTTCTCCTCTGCCTGATGGATGGAAGGAGGTGGGGCTGAAAATTCCAAGATTTTGAAGGTTGGTTTTTCTGGGGATCAGTCTTCATCCTGAAGCAATCTGAGAGCCCACCAAGAGTACCACATTAGAACAAAAGACACCCCACCAGCAGAAAATTCCAAATGATTTAGATGTTCTGTGTCAGAAACTAGGGTCAAAGATGAAATATTAGAACAGAAGTTGCTCCAGGTGCTCTTATCATTTAGAAAATTACAAGGGTTTTAGGAACTCTGCCAAGAACTGGAAATAGGGAAAATATGTATATATTTTCTATTGTTTCACATAAGTAAAACCCAAACATTTATTCCATGTAATCATTTACATGCACGCTTATCCAAAGACAGAGTTTTCACATATCTCTGTTGATTTGCTCTTAATGGTTTTACTTCATTTCCTTGCTAAGGCTTCCAAGTATTCTGCTACCTACATGTTTACTAAAGTGATTTGTCTTTCTTCCTTTAGTTGTGAATGAAAAAATGACTAAGAACAGGTTCACACAAAAGCCCTCTAAACCTCTCTACTTGGAGATCTCTCTGGTCTGACAATAGTGATGGTGGGAAATAGAACCTCTTTGCTTTCCTAAAACTGTATTCCATAATGGTGGTCACGACTGTGACGGCTCACCTTCAGAATGAGAATCTCTATTCTGATTCAGTAAGTTTGGGGTTAAACCCCAAGCCTTTTTGTTTAAGGACTCTTCGGATGATTCCAATAATAGCCAGCTTTGGTATTCATTACTTCCTGCATCTTACTGTTCAGTGAGTAAGATAATTTCTGTTTGTCTATTTGTTTGATCTGTACATTTCTGAAATAGAGGAAAGAGCTAAGGAAATAATATTAGGCAGGAAAGGCACTCTTCTATTCATGGAATATCTTCTAGCTGAAAGCCAGGCTTAGTACCTTCTTTTCTTCTTGTGAACCTACTCTCTGAAAGAAAAACTAGTTATATCTTTTGTGCCAAATATCTAATGAGTTTTAGAGATATATTTTTGTCTTCCCTTAAATGTGCTAAGCTTGGAAGGAAGACAGACATCTTGGTTATGCTCTGAGAAGCCCCTTCTTAGAGAAGTATAAACTATGAGCAAGAGTAAATGAAGATCTTACAATATGTGATTCATTATTAATCCCACTTTTTAAATTCATAACAAATTGACTAATAACATTCCTTCCCCCTCCTTTGCAAAAATTACTATATTTGGTAGATTACAAACCTGATGAGGAGAAGCAGCAATACTCCATTAAAATTTATAAACATCTCAATGTTTATATTTCCCATCTATTTGGAGAATCAGCCCAAGTAATTAAGGAGTATGGGGAATTATAGAGATGAAAAATAACGGAAAAAAACATTGTACGTGGAAGTTATCAACACTATTTTACTTCTACTCTTACATATTAATGACTTTATTTTTGATGGATGGCATTTTTAAAATGTAAATTTTTAGATTAAAAAACACCCCAAACTTCATTATTATCCAAGCAAAACAGATATTTTTCAAACAGTAAACTTACATCTTTGGCTTCTCCACAAGGTATCGAAAATGTTTACTTCCAATGATTTT
Organism: Scalopus aquaticus; assembly: GCA_004024925.1. Classification (NCBI taxonomy): domain Eukaryota; kingdom Metazoa; phylum Chordata; class Mammalia; order Eulipotyphla; family Talpidae; genus Scalopus; species Scalopus aquaticus. Next base: position 49,034 of record PVIJ01011026.1, read on the forward strand.
CACCACCATTTCAGGTATTGCATCTGATCTGTGAGGAGCCTTCCAAGCTGAAGACATGATTCTTCTCAAAATCTCTTCAAAGTTGGGGGGAAAAGGAAATCACTTTCTCTTGATTTTGCACTAGGCAACTGTAATGTCTTTGACAACAACAACAAGAGCAGGCCAAAAAAACTTCATTTATATTCTCCCAGCATTCCTATTAAAGGCACGAGTAAGATACTTTTAATGACTATTATCTTTCTAGCATAATGTAGCTATGTAACTTCATATTCCACAGACCAGGATTTAGCAGAGTTGGGAATGCCACCTAAAAGGCCTGCAAAACTGATCTACTGAGGCAGTGATGCTACCTTCCTGTACTACCAGAGATCAGAGGGAGCTCTCAGAGGTCAGAGAGAAACCAGGGCTTTATTGGGACACAGAGAAATGCAAATTCTGTTCTGAAGTTCAGTTTCCCCAGTGATTCCACTTCTGCTTTGGGGGACTTAGGTAAATCCAATGAGATGATGCATCTGAAGGAACATCTTCCATAGTAATGAGGAATTTTTATTGCTATTGCTGATCTGTTTCTGCAATAATCCAGTGAACTGGAAATGTGATCCTACATTAGATAATCACTGATACCAACAGAAACCTAAAAGTTCTGTAAACCTGGCCCCAGATGGACCACTCCCTTTCAGAGCCTCTCAGAGTTTGAAAGGTCTTAAGAAATCATTCTAATCTAAAAGTTTGCTTTACAGATTGGGAAATCCATGCCCAAAGAAGTGTTATTTGACAAGGTCACATAGCACAGGAGAGCAGCCAGTACTCCTGTTTGACAGCACTAGGAAGAGCTCCGCAGGGTAGCTCCATGTAGTAAGACCTGCAATCTCTTTGAAACTGTGAAAATTTTAAAGACCAGGCTTTGTGATAGTGGGGCACCGTCTCTGCCCTGCTTCTGGGAGTCAGTCCTGAGCCCATTCCCAGGAGAAAGCAGAAGGGGCACCCTTACCGCTGAGGTGGCTATTCCGCAGACAGGCAGTTCAGAGGTGCTAGGTCTGTACCTCTCCCGAGGAAGCCAACCCACCGAGGCCTGCGGGGACTTGGTGGGGCGGGGTTGTCACAGTCCCGGAGTCGGGCCAATCACAGACCTGCCTTGCGGTGGCGGCAGCTCCCTCCTGATCAGGTCGCTAAGGACGCAGAGGGCTGTTGCTGGGCGGGGAACAGGTTTCCATTCACCTGGAGGAGGCAGGGGACCTCCTGCAAGCTGCCCAAGGTGTGGCTGCTGACAGGTTATGTGTCTTCTGTGTCCAGGTTCGCAAATCTGTGCTTTGGAGAGTTTGGCAAAATTCTGTTGGTGCCTTCATGAAGCCCATATTACTCTTCTGTGGAGTCCAGTTTCTCCCACTCTTTCTCCTAAGCTTCATATCCCTTCATGGAATTCGCAGACTTGGGAATCTCACCCTTGTTGGTTCAAATCCAGGCACTTCCATAGTAGGACTTTGGATAAATCCGTGTTTTTCTGAGGTTTAGTTTCTTCATTTTTAAAATGAAAATATGGGGCCTCCCCGGTGGCACAGCGGTTAAGCGCTGCGCTGTGGAGCTGTGGAGCTGTGGAGCTGTGGAGCTGTGGAGCTGTGGAGCTGTCGGCAGCGGCGATGCGAGTTCGACGCCCGGCCAGGGAGAATCCCACATGGCGCGGCAGACCTCTCCTGCCGTGCCCGCTGCTACCCTCAGCAGTGTATTTCTGATCTGCCTGTTCTGCTACCTGCTCTGTCTCTGGTGAACCCTCTCGCCGCCCCACGCCTCTGGCCTGTACCCCAGCTTGTATGTATAAATAAAAAATAAGTATTTAAAAAAAATAAAATGAAAATACGTTATAACAAAAAACCTGAATTTAATTGGTGCATAATGAAGTAAGAATATTAACAAAACAATAAATTTGAGTGTCATCTATATGCCAGATACCAGATTTTTGAGCCAGATACCTATTACCTTATATGATAACAATTACCAATGAAATAATTTTATTTCTATTTTAAAGATAAAGGAAAACAAGATGTGGGTTTTGAGAAATTAACTAAGATCCCACAGAGGCAACTGACAGAACCAACACTGGAATATACATCTCCACTTCTCAAGTTTCCAGACACTTTTTATTATGCTGAAAGACTTCAGCAAATGTGGGTAAAGGTGCTTTCAGTTGTCTCCTAAGTGCTGTTATCATTTCCATCAGCAGGGCAGCTCCAGCACCCCCTGCCTCCTACCCGCTAGCTATGCTGTCTGGCAGTTTACTGTATCATCTGCTGGTACTTGCAGCCAGAGATGAAGATACACTCAGCTCCCTGTAGGATTCCCTTTCTCATGTGCAAGACACACAGCACGCTTGATGGTCTACAAGTGCCATGGGAGTATTGGGCAGCCCCTGCTTCCTCCTCCAGCACAGTGCTCAGATCAGGCTTCCCAAAGCACAGCTCTCACAAGCTGCCTCCTCTCGTCAGATGCCTCACAGGGCTCCCATGGAGCTTGCCTGCGGTTTCCAAGGCTTCCATGCCCTCCTCAAACTTGAGCTCCCACTACTGTTCCAGGCTTGCTATACACCATCCAACCCAACAAGGCACCACCTAAACGTGTGTTTCATTTTCCTGGCTTGGTGCTTTGGTTCACTCTGTTCCTCTGTCTACAACATCCTTCCATTCCTTCATGATGTCAGCCTGCTATCTATTCTTGAAGCTTTCTCTCAAATGTCCAGAGCACGTGCCAAGGGATCTGACACCTCTGGTTGGAACCCTGGTGCTGCAAGTCACTTAATAGCTTTGTGCCTCAGTTTCCTCTTCTATAAAATGAGGGTGACTTTTTGTGAAGATTAATTGAGTTATATAAGTAAGGGACTTACAACAATGCTTGACACAAAACAAGTAATATAAATGTTTTCTAGGATCATTATTATAATTATCTGTCAAGCAGCCAAATCAGATCCCAGAAGCTGAAAACAGCTTTTTTCATTCTCTGTATAATCTGTTTTTTTCTCCTCATAAAATGTGTCTTTTTTTTTTTTTTGCCGGAGAGTAGGAATATTTGTTGGCATTGGTAGTCAGACCTCCCTGGACTATGCTCGTAGTAGTAGGCTGGGAAAGATCCCCCTGGTGTCCATGTCCTTGCAAATCTATTAATGTTACCTTCTGTGGCAAAAGGGATTTGCAGATGTGATTGAGGTAAGGGTTTTGAGATCGAGAGATTTTCTAAATGGTGAGAAATCGAATCACAAGTGTCCTTAGGAGGGAGAAGCTGAGGTAGATTTGATTACAAAGGAGGAAGTAGGAGATAAGACCATGGGAGCACAGGTGAGAGTCATGTGAAGAAATGGTGGTGAGCCAAGGAATCTGTGACCTCCAGAAGCTAAAAAGACAAAGAAATGGATTCTCCTTTAGAGGCCCCCATAGGAACCAGACTCTGATACTCCCTTGTCTTATCAGTGAAGCTAATTATGGGCATCTGGCCTCTAAAGCTGTAAGAAAATAAATCTGTGTTGTTATAAACCACCACATTTGTGATAATTTATTACAGAAACCACAGAAAACTCATATGATGCTATTGAAGGACCCACTTCTTCACAGAACTGACCACACTGTATGATAAATAAGCCAAAGAAGTTCTTATCAATGATATTAGAGGAAAAAGATGTCTTCTCTCTAGTAGAATTATTAAACTGAGGATAAGGTGTTGAGGATGTTGGCAGATATCTATATCAACAAACCCTGCCCTTTTTTTTTTTCTTTTCAGTAGCAGAGGAAAAAGCCAATGGAGGAAAGCAGAGCTGGTTATGAAGCCAGTGTGGAACTGTGGATGAGAACAAAGAACCTAGATCCAGCTATGCCTGAAATCAGGTTCTAGAATTCACAGAGATGTGATACAATTTCCGTGTACTTAAAATGGAATTATTCCCAAAGAGTCCCAGATAATATAGAAGTTTTTAAATTTAGGTAACCAAGGTTTACATATGCGGTGCAGTTAATTGTTTGAATTGAATTTCAAGTTTCACTTAAATCGTATGATAACACTTGAGGAAGTGAACTGATTTTGGTCAAACCAGGCAGTATGCTAAAGACTATCCTTTGGCCTTATCCTTTTTTTTTAAAGATTCATTTATTTATCCATACAAGCTGGGGTACAGGCCAGAGGCATGGGGCGGTGAGAGGGTTCACCAAAGACAGAGTGGGGAGCAGCAGGCAGATCAGAAATACACTGCTGAGGGGAGCAGTGGGCGAGGCAGGAGAGGTCTGCCCGTACCATGTGGAATTCTCCCCAGCTGGGCGTCGAACTCGCCTCGTGCGCTGCCAACAGCTCCACAGCACAGCGCTCAACTGCTGCGCCACCAGGGAGGCCCCTTTGACCTTATCTTGACTTAAAGGTTTTCTAAATGCTGACTTGAAACATAATGACATTGGAGAGCAACTTTCCATTGTGCAGCTCTTCTGTCAGCTTAGAGATGTTCAGAAGCAATTTGATATAATTTTTCAGATCCCAGGGAACCTTTGCTTTGCCATTTCCTAAACAAGTGACCCCAAACAAGCAATATAACTCTTTTATCTTTAGGGTGGGGACAAACAATAATTACTTTAAAGATTGCTATCTGGATTAAGGACTGCATTCTACAGCCCCTAACACATAAGAGTCTTCTAATTAATTATTTTCTTGTTTATAACAGTAGTTGCTAAAATTTAGTGAATATTTATTATGTGCCAGACACTGTGCCAAGAACTTTTCATTCAATATTTCTTTTAGTCTTCACAACACTCTTATGAAATAGGGACTATAAATATCCCATCTTAGAGATGAGGAAACTGAGACTTGGAGATAAATAACTTGTTCAAGGGAACCCTAGTTAGGAAGAGTCAGAGCTGCAATGAAATCCAGATGTGTAACTCATATATCCACTACTCTATACCTCCTCTTTGGGTATTAGTCAGTCATAGTTGTTGTTGCTATTATAACCATTATTATTTTTGCCATTATTACTATTGATGTCAATGTTTTTATTGTCACTGTTATAAGGCTATAGATCCCACAGAGAATGCAGATTCTCTGACAAAATTCTTAAAGAGAAATGGTCTTTTCTTATGTGAGATTTTCTACTCCCCATTCTGCTTTATGAAATGACATAACCAGGAGATATCTCCCCAGTGGTTTATATTAAACAAGACAAAACAAAAAGCTATGCAATAAATGTCTCTGTAAGATTAAATACTATGGTTCAAACTGCCTTCCTTGAATTCAACAGTTTTAGATTATGAGTCACCAGAGAAAGATTCCAGAGAAACATCTCCCTCCAATGGAGTCAGCTCTTTCTTTTTTCCCCAAAGAAAGATGAATAGCTGTAATAAGAAAACCAAAGAATGTCTCCTCCTAAAACTTCATGATTTTGCATTTACTATCAAACAGGGTATAGAAGGAAAAAAGTCTCCAATATTTTGTTTTTGCCCATATAAGTCAAAGTAGAATTAGTTTATAAACAGGGAATAATAAAGCACTGCTCTTTTGAACAGCTTAATCACAGATCAGTAAAAGCAGGGCATTTTGCAGTGAAATTCCTATCAAAAAGAGAAGGGACAAATCTTGATGTTAAACAGATATATTGTAAAGGCCAGGGGACATTACTTGCTTTTCCCTCCAAGAAACATACAGGACCCTAGTAATGATCTTTATGACTAATGGGAGACGTCAGGTGAGTAGTTGAGCAAGGGCAGACTGATCTTAGAGGAGAATGCAAATATGGTCACTTCTCTCTCCTCTTAAAAATGCTTTCTTGGCTCTGGAAAAACGGTCCTGTACTGATTAGATGGACTGATTTTAATATAAGGACTTTAGGTCCCTTGTTAATTTAGTAGGGTTGCATAGCAAAGGACTTCACAGTGGGTGGATTAAACAACAGAACCTACTGCTGTACAACTGTGAAGAATTAAAGTTCAATAGGGTATCAGTAAAGGTGGTTAGTCAAAACTAACCCTTGAAAATTGACTATGGAAGTAAGGCATTCAGGGGGTGGGGGAAGGAAAGAGCCCAGAACAAATTGGGAAGGGAGCAAAATGGACTATGGTGGTGGACTATGGATGCTTTGGTGGGTGCACTATGGTAAAACCGCCTAAAGAGGGGTATCTTATGCTTCCAAAATACAAACAATGATGTTAACTAATGGTACCTCAATAAAACATTAAACAGATCCAAAAACCTAGCTCTTCACCAAATGCATTGCTTCAGGAAAACTACCTTGCCTTTCTGTAACTTCTTTGTGGATCATAGGAACACCCTCCTTCACATATGGATAAAATGAATTAACATGTATTTAGAAAAGTGTTTGGCACATAGCAACTTTGTAACATTCTCACCCAATGATACTGAGGGTCCCACAAAAACAATAGGGTAGAAGAATTAAGAGTATTGATTTTGAGGCTTGGAGTCAAATCTCAGCTTTCCTTCTTCATACTTATGTGTCCTTGGACAATGGACTTAGTTGATATTTACACCAGAGTGTCCTGGTCCGTCAAAGTAGAATAGTAACAACTAAAAGCACTCTTTTTTTTCAAAGTCATATATACTGCCTACTTATCACGTGTGGACCCTCTCCTATATGGCTTATATTTACCAACACATTTATTGTCATAATAATTCTCGGTGGCAGTTAATATTATTTTCAAATAAGGAAATAGAGCAGTAGCTACTTCTAGATCACACTGTTAGTGATAGGGCTGGCTTTTGTGCACATTGATTCTTATGTTTTTGCATTATCCACCATGTTCTATGATCTCCCTGCTGGAAAGAGATGCTGATAAATCATGTAATAGGCACTAGCATAGGCCTGGCACCCTCTGTTCTTAGTTCTCAATGAATATCAATGTCTGTGGCTGGTATTCTCCTCCCATTTCCAATCCTCTCTGGACATCCACCAAATCTGAGTGCCATAAATTCCCCAGTTCCTGATAAGCTTGTGAGGAAAGAGGGAAGTCTGTTCCATTTCCTAATTCTGTTTCATTGTCTTAGAGAGACCTCATTTAGAAACAGAACTTTTTAATGCTCAATATCCCCACCCACTGCTAGACATGTCCTCATTAGAATGATGCTCCCCATTTTTGGCAGGGAAGAAGTTAGTTGAGAGAACATATGCTTCTAGACAGTGTCTACAGTGGCCTTAATTGGCTGTGTGATAAAACTTACTATTTTAGTATCAGTAATATATCTCTATCTATTAAATATTTATTGAGTGTAATTTTAAGGCACTGGGTTGAGTTGATGAGGGTATAATAATGAATCAAATCTGAATGCCCCTCTAAAGATTACCAATAGGAGAGATAAAATATGCTCATAAATAATCATAATGCAGGATATAAAGTAAGAAAGAATAACAAGAAGTAAATAGAAAAACCTGAAGGAAAAAGCAATTACTTCAGAACAGTAGGATTAGGGAAAATTTCATTCAAGGGCTAGCATAGGAGCTGGAACTTTTAAGGATGGGTAGTGATTTGATATGTGAAAAGGGAAGAGGCAATATGCAATGGAAGGAAAATTATAAGTGGGATTAAAAAAAGGGAAAAAAGATTTCTTAATTTCTTCTTCTTCAGATTGGGTGTTTGCATAGAGGAATGCTACTGACTTTTGTGCGTTGATTTTGTATCCTGCTACTTTACTGAACTGGTCTATTATTTTGAGTAGTTTTCCTATGGAGTTTAAAGAAAGAAAACGGAGGAATTTCACTCCCTGATTTCAAATTATACTACAGAGCCATAATAATTAAGACAGCATGGTACTGGAACAAAAACAGACAGAAAGACCAATGGAACCGAATAGAATACCCAGAATTAAAGCCACATATCTATGAACAGCTAATCTTTGACAAAGGAGCAAAGAAAATGCAGTGGAACAAGGA